>JAJOOO010029105.1:0-15808 GCA_029582685.1 Solanum piurae
TATTTTTCACTCTTTTACTCCATGAAAAGGAAAAGGCATCAGTTTAATTTTAAAGCTTTTGTAACTCCTAATGTCCAATTAACCACGCCCTTTTAAAATATTTCTTAAATTAATATACACTTAAATAGATGGAAGATGACAAGACTAAAAACTTTTCATTTTCCACAACAGTTTATATTTAGCCTATAAAATAGAAAGATTTTAACATCCATAAACAACTACAACACACTTCTTAACTTTGTTGCTGCTTCTTTTTCATCTTCATGTCAATCAATTTTTGATTATCATGTTGTATACATATTTCTATTACGAATGTATTACGCCGATCTGATAGTAATATGTGTGCCAGCGTCGTCATCATCATCATGACTCAAGAGCAACTCATAATGTCAACAGATTTGTCCAACCACAAATCCTTCTTAAAATCAATGTTCTTAAAATTAAAGAGTTGATAAACTTGTGTGCTTAGACCATCTTTTCTCAAAGAATTTTTTTAATATAAAAATGAATCTCTTAAATATTAATTTATGATTGAAATATTAGAAAACAACTATTTTAGAAAATAAGTAAAACAAATTATGGCCAAATTCACTAGTTAATAATAGTAAATGTAAGCATTATTAGTTGAGTCAATTTAAGTGCATAATATTGTCAAAGTGTTGGAATGGTAGGTGAGAAAATGGTCAAATGAGCCTCCAACCTATTACCGGATTTCCAACAACACACTTATACTTTACGAGGGTTCCATTGCCCCCTGAACTATTTAAAATTGAAATTATTACCTCCCTAAATGCTTACGTGGCAAAGTGAGTGTATTTCATCTCTTTGAGAGAGTGAAGACCAAAAATAAATATTAAAACGTCATTTTTAATATTCTTTTCATTTTTTTTCCTTTATTTGTTTTTTTTTTAAATTTTAAAAAGAAAGTCAAATTAAAACACCCAAAGTAATTAAAAAAATCAAAACAAACAAAATCAAAAGAAAAAAAAGCTACAGAACAATTTGAAAACTAAGCTTCTTTCTTCCTCGGAGCTCCAAGCGACGGTCCGACCCCTGAGCAGCGCCACATTGATGCCGAAAAATTGAGGTACAGAGTTGAAGCCAACCTCAATCACACCAAACTTGAAACTCCTGTGAAATTGTCAGCTATATAACTCTCATCATCATAGATCTGCCATAGAAATAACACAAAAAGCTTGGATAGATTTCATCCAAGACAACAATCTCATCTCTAATTTGTTTTCTTCTTCTTGGCAACTTAGTTGAGCATTCATGTCATCCATCAAATTTCATCATCACGATCTGGAAATCACCACCATTACAATATCTATCAACACCACCACAATTCATAGATAGAAATCTCCTTCCCACTCTTCACAATCAAAAACTATTAAGTAAATTACTTTACACTCATTTTCAAAATCAACTATTAGTGATTAAAACTCAATTGAAATATCATTTTGAAGCTATTGTAACAAACTTTTTCAGTTAACAAAATTCATTCAAACAACTGTGAAAAATAAAGATGATTTTTTGGAGGTACAAATAATCCTAGATATTTAGTAGAATTTTCTAGAGTTATATAGAGTGATGTATCTAAGAATTGTTTAGATATGCTAGAGATTAGATATTTACAGTAAAGTATAGAATAATCTAGATTTTTGTTAGATAGTTAGAAGATAAGGTCATCTAAAATTTTCTTGTAGATCTATATAGAATAATTTCTAGAAGCATCCCTACACTAGTATAAATATGGGTGTCCATAATCATTTGTAATCAACCCAAGAACAACTCAAATCAGATAGTCTTCTTCTATAACAAAGTTCTTTTTATCCAAAATATTTTTTCTCCTTTCTAGCTTTCTCTTCTTTAGTTGAGTCTTTCGATCTTAGTTAACGATCTTGGGCTAGCAGAAGGTTCCCTGATTATACTTTTCTTTTGTTATTCTCTACATGGTATCAGAGCCATAGTCATAGGTTGGCTTGTGGGTATTATTTCAAGATCGGGTTAGAGGTAGAATCAATTGGTTTGTCTATATGGATTTTAGCGGCCGTGTTAATGGACTAGAGATGGAGTTGTTGAATCAATCCAAATACAAGGTATGGAAAACATGTATGGAATCATACCTTGTGCGCGAGGATTTGTGGGATGTTGTGAATGAGAGTAACACGAGTCCTCTTGATGAGGAACCAAAAAATAGTAATGCGTACAAGAAGTGGAAGCAGATTAATGCGAAGGCGGAGTTCATTCTGAAGAGGACAATCTCCTCCGATTTATTTGATCATATTATAAAGTGTAAATCAGCTCATGAAATATGGAGGACCCTCGATCGTTTGTTCAACAAGAAGAATGAAGTCTGGCTGCAGATATTGGAGAATGAATTGGCTAACACCACTCAAGGTAATCTTTCTATCTTCGAGTATTTTTTTAAAATTAAGAACTTATGTTCTGAGATATGTATTGAATCCGGAGGAGGCTATTTCTGAAGCACGAATGAGAAGAATAGTCATTCGTGGGTTGAAACCTGAATATATTCCATTTGTGACATCGATTCAAGGATGGGCTCAAGTGACTCAACATCCATCCTTGGAGAAATTTGAAAATTTGTTGTCGTCATTAGAATTACTAGCCAAGTAGTTGGCTAGTGTGTTTGTCAAAGATGGTGAAGGAGATGCTCTTGTAGCCGACAAGAGAAACTTCAAAGGAAAATCAAGAGATATGTTGCACTCTCGATCCTCAGGTGGTTCAAGCTAACCTGGAAAGAAGGAAGAGCCTTCTAACTATTATGGTAAGAAGCCTCTCAGATGCTATCAATGTGGTAATGTAGGACACATAAAAACATACTGCCGAGCCAAGGAGAGCAATATGGCTCAAAAAGTTTCTGAAGAAGAAGAAAAGTGGGAACAGTGTTTAGTAGCTGAGGCTCGAGCAATAGATGTCATGATTTTCATCAATCTTGAAGGAGATTGGATCGAGGATCTAGAATATAATATTGCCAATCACGTGGAGAACGAGAAACTGATGTTGTCGGCATGAAGCAAGAAATTTTTGAGGATGTTCTCAATGGTGACATGGTAGCTACTATTAAAATGAGAATTGACATAAAATTAAATGGAAGACAACCATTTATTTATTTCATACATAGCATTAACAACGTAACTAGCAAGGCTAGTAATCAGCTATCCAGCTGATACATTTTAACAGAAACATAACCAAATTAAACACACACATTAATACTAATTAAACATAAAATTTGGCACCAACTCATGAGGACTTAACAATCCTCAAGCTTGATCTCCACACTTTCAATGGATACACCTTCACCACCAACTTTTGGAACCAAAGTTACCGCAATAGTATCTTCATCTTCCAATCCATTATCCTCCAACAGTTCAGTTATCGCCAGCGTGAAAGTAACACTCGTAACATGATTAGTACTATTACTTCCATGAACATGCGGCAAGCTAGTATAACTCCCCGCAAACTCCGCCTTATCAAGCTCATCCGCATTCACAGTCTTGTCAACGTTCAGGAACACATCGAACCTTACATACTTAGTATCATCATATGCAATTTTGTTGAATGTCAGTATCTCCTCTTGCTCATTTTTCTCTTGTGTAGTCCTTGACGAAGCTGGTCTGGTGATAGAGAATGAAATCGCACGGTCCAGCTTCGCTAGTGGGAACACCTTGGTGACTGGTGCAATTGACGCTGTATTCACTTTTCCTGCTGTAGTTTTTCTGATCGGTTTAAAATTACGCCATGGAGTTGGCATTGGAGCGTAACTGAATCCCATTTTTTTACTGTCCAAACAGTCACGGACTTTCACACGGTAAGGGTTGCGATTTTCATCGTAGAAAAAGAATTCTGAGTTCAACCAATCTTTATTTGATAGATCCCTTCTTTTCCCGCCAATTAATTTCCATTCATCCCACATCCGGTCCACATTTGCGTGGTGACAGTAAAAAATTGGGTCTAAACCGGCTGAATAGAAATTACCCATGTTTTCACCGTTTGGTTGTCGAGGGTTATCACCGGTCCAGATGTGAACCGGAGTATGAGGAATGTTCTCAATAGTACCCATTCCCGGACTTGGTTCAGTCCCCAGAGGGTAAGCAGCACCGAAGAATTGGGACGGGCACGGAGCATTAGTGACCATTTGACGGTACATTAGTGTTAAATTATTAGTCATTATCTGGAGCTGAGGTGTGTCAACTTCCGTACCAAAATGACCAAGATCAATAATAGTTCCATTGCGATGGTTTTGATTACGTTTATCATCGTAAAGAGATGACCCCTCACGATCAAACATGGGAGGTATACGCATACCTTTTGGATGATCCCAATTCCAATATGGTAAAGCAAAAGTTGGATCATTAATAAGTGATCCCAAAATTCTTTCGTAGAAGTACAAGTACCATCTATGAAACGGAAAGAAAAGCCATGAGAAATGAACTTGCAACTCTTTACCACCAACTTTATAAGCACCGTTACAATAAGCACAATGAATATTAGCTTGTTGTTTAAACCCAAGAGGGTCAAAAGAATCTTTATCAAGTTCCCTCATTCGACTCGTAGCCAATTGATACTTGGCTACATACTCCTCATCCGCCGCATGAGCAGGGGGGCGGATGCGGAGTTTAGTCATAGGAGGGAACTTGTAGTACGGAACGCTATCGATATCATCGGGTACAGGAGGGCAACAACTGTATGACACTTCAACACCTTCTGTTACAAGGGCTACACCACAAGATTTGAGATCAGGAGGTGGTATAGGAGAAGCAGAGGCTAATGGTGCAAGATTAGCTGCACCATAAAGACCTCCTAACCCTAAAAGAACATTTCGCCTATCAACAGCGTTAAGGTTTTTGTCAACGTTGTTGGCGTTGCATGAAACCTTGAAACTTTGATTGCGCCTTTCGTGTAGGAAAAGTTGAGAGGGTTTTGATAAGAAAGATGAGTTGTTGTTGGTGAAGGAAGAAGAGAGGGATTTGTTGGTGCATAAAGGAAGAGTAGAAGAAGACATTGTGTTGTGATGAGTGATTTTTGTTTGAAGAGTTGCAACCTTTATTTATACACAAAATGGTGAGGTATATGTAGCACTAAACGTGTAACACGTTATTGTAGATCTTATCTTGGAGTAATTACTTACTCTCTTTATTGACTTAAAATTTTAGCTAGCGTTTGATCATAGATTTTTAAGTATTTTTTTTTAAAAAAAATGTGAGTGAAGTTTTGATTGAAGTTTAGAAGTTTCGCCATAATATTTTGAAACATATTTCACCTTTTTCAAAAGAAAATATGAAATATGAATGCAAAACTTTGGAATAAGTTTTAACGGCCAGCATGTAAATTTAGATTAGGAATGTATTTAATGAGGAGGAATGGTAGATAGAATAAGTTAGAGTCATAAATAGATTGATTTTTTTATATATATAAAATGCAAAACTTTGGAATAAGTTTTAAGATTTTAAGAAGAACTCAACAAATATTTTTGGCCTAAAAATTATACTTTTGTAGATTTTAGGTTTTATATCAAAACTATTTTCTAAAACTAGACAAAAAAAAATTACCAATTAAATTTTACTAAAAATTTATTTAAAAAATACCATACCTTGCTGATTTTATTATACCTGACCTAGAGATTTAAGAGTTCGATTTGCGGACTATGTTATTTTGGAATTAATTTGTTTTATCTGAAAGATGAGGTAAATAATGACAATTTGAATGGTATAAGGTAGATATTTACGATTAAGATTGGGATTCAAATTAAAATTATATTTTGTTTATCTGAAGATATAAATTTAGTATGAGATAAGTTTATATCTTCAATCAAATAGAATATAATTTTAATTTCAAATTTAGTCATGAAATACATTACCTTATCTCGTGTACAATAGCTAGATTCTTCTTTTAATTGGAAAAAAAAAATCGTTCCATTGATAGAATGCATTCAAGAGAGAAACATAAATGCAAGAATCAACAACAGTTGAAGATTAATTAAATCAATTACAAGGTATAAATGCAACAAAAGATCACAAGGAAAAAGAAAATTATTTTCTCATTTCCAATAAAAAAAATTATCATATTTTTTAATATATATCATTTATATATTTTATTATTGTAAATTAAAGTTAGGAAAAATCCTTTTAACCAGAAAATTTGGCCAGAAATATGATAAAATAACATATTTCACACTAGGTTATTTTATCTTTTTGAACATTTTTACCCTTTTAACTTTAATACCTTTTAATTAAAAAATGAAAAAAAGATCAGTTTATTTTAAAATAAAAAGGATATTATCAAATTTTTAAATTTCTGGCCAAATTTTCTAGCAATTTAGCATTACCCTTAAAATTATTAACAACATTTTTCAAACATATAAGTGTTATTTATAAAAAAATTCATATCTAAATTCATAATTAAGAAATTCTAACTCTCGAAATTTGAATTCCGTAATATAAATTGGACAGAGAATAGTTGTTGAACATTATTTGAATGGGGCCAGACATTATTTCCTCTTGAATTCATTTGGTATCCATGGAAAGAAAATCCAGCTATATTTTCGCTGGTATTAATCCCTAATACCAATTGGTTTTAATAAATATGGACCCAAACTATATAGATATATAGTGATCTCATAGATATATCGACAAATAGACTATTTAGGGTCGTTTCATAGAGGACATTAGAAAAATTAATGCATGCATGCATGCATTAATTTTATACTTTATTAATATTTTATTTGGTGTACTAATTTTCAATCCACGTATATATATTTGATAATAAAATATATATAACTAATACATGGAAATATATGGCATTAGTAATACAAATGATTTTAATGTATGCATTAGCATGATTAAAGATATAATTGTCTCTCAAAATTTATCCCACATCTTTTACACCATATTCATGAAGAGTATTTATAAAAAATAATCATGACATACATTATATAAAAAATTACTAATAATTTATATTTCTTATACACTCTACTAAGGACCCGTTTGGCCATAGATTTTTCAAGTAATATTTGGGGGGGAATTTGGCAAATAGTGTTTGTCCATACAATTTGTCATTATTTGGCAAATATTTTTGACAATTATCTCAAATTCTCAAATACTAGTTTTTCTAGTATTTGGGCCAAATCTCATTATTTTGTATCTTTTAAAAAATGAAATGTTACACCAAACTTTTATCTTTTACAAAAACACCCTCTATAGTAGCTGTTTGGGTTGTATTACATAATATTTTACGTGAACACCAAAGTAGTAATGAAATATTCAGTGAATATGAAAGTGATGATATGGTTGTTGATAAAAATGATGAACAATCAGTTCAGGGTAGCAAAGTCATGTGCTTTGTCTACTTCACGATGTATGGAATGATGCTTGTTGCACTCACTCTAAACTACCACATTACTCCAGTGTCATGGACACCACTTGTTATTTATTGCAACGAAGATTCAATTGACTTGTAATACAAACTTATGGTTAGTTTTGATAGTTTTTAAAACTTATGGATATAAATCATATTTTTTTTAAATGGGAAAATATGTTTCCCAAAGACTATGGCCAAACACATGGTGAAATTTCACCCAAATTTTCACCCAAATAATATTTATTAAAAATATTTGGAAATTTATGGCCAAACACTAGCTAAAAAAGTTGTTGATTATTGAGTTAATTGAAAAGTAGTGGGAAAAGGACTGACATATAATTAGAAGACGTACAACACAAGTTGTGCCAAAAGCAATTGATCCAATTCAATTCTCACCAACTTACTTCTATCAAACTACATGAGGACATACACCTACCCATCTTTAATACACACAAACATAATAAAAGAAGGGAACTTAGGGGCATGATTTCAATTTCTAAAGAATATATAAGTGGCAGATTCAAAATATTTTACTAAGATGGTTTGAAAAGTAAAAATATAATATTAAAACAATGTCAAGGTAAATTTTAAACTTGAAACCCGTTGAGTCAACCTTTAATATTGCATTTAGGAAATTCTATATTTTATATATACAGTGTAATTTTTTATCTTACGAATTCTAATGAACGTAAGATTTTGAAATTTAAAGAACAAAATATTTGAAAGACAAAAATTAAAGATCATCTCATTTAAGGACAAAACTTACCATTTTATGTAGAAAGACGACTAAATGTTTGGTGCTTTTGTTTCGTTTATTCTTTTTTTCCCTCTCTCAAAAACGATTGTAGTGCGTAAATACTCTATTTTCATGTCATCATTTAATTTGTATCATTTTTTCCAAAATATTTAACTAATAACGCATGCAACGTGATCTCGAGTTATTTAAAATATTCAAAAACTAGTTATTAAGATAGGAGAGTTCAAAATTATATAAATCTCCTACATCACGTATTTTTAATTGAGTAACTTTCACATTTAGCAAACATAAAAATCATATTTGTATGTTATAACTATAGACTATAGTTTGCATAATTGTACTCCATAGCAAACATAAAATTTGCTATGGAGCATCAGATTGTATAACTCGCTGGCAGAAGCATCAACTTTGTATAATTTCGCTGGCTGGCCTCTCGTTTGTATAAAAGTTGCCGCAATTGTATATGTATATAGGTTAGATAATTGTATAAATGTAACTACTATGTATATGTATCAACGATTGTGTTTGTATATCTGCATAAAATTTAAATTTGTATACAATTGAATCAAAATAAAACGTTTGTATATCAAATATATATCTCTCTCGCACTTTATACAACACAATTATACATTGTAATTTGTATAATCTGTGTTTGTATAAAGCGAGAAAGAATGAAAGACAAAAGAGAACTGGGCAAGAGAAAATCTGTATTTGTTTAATTATAAGTGTATAGGACGAAAATATATGTATTTGTATTTGTATATACACTTTTCTCTCGCTTTATACAAACACAAACACATTTATAAAAACTGTTATTCAAACTTATCACTTTAATGTTGTATACTGATTTTTTTTTCATTTTATTTGATGCCTATATTCAAAATAAATATTTTATTTTGTTTATTATCCTTTTAACCGTTCAAGAGAATTTTATTACTTTTTTTTCCTATTTGTATGGTTTGTTCATTTGCTTTATGATTCATCACATATACTTTAGAATCAGATTTTCATGTTAAGACATAAAAGATCCATATATAATACCAAATATATGAGATCATTGTATGACTAATTTTTTTTATAATTGTGGTGTTCAAGTTTTTTTTAATGTATTTTGATTAATTTCATAAAAAAATTGTTATCTTCACTAGCATAAATATCGAATTACTTTATTCATCATAGTTTTGATAGAAAAAATTAGATCACCTAATATTATTTTTATCTCCATCAACACTCGAACATGTAATTTTGCGAACAAAACTTAAATTCTCATGGCTATTTTATTAATTTAATTAGTAACTGTTCATTTTATATTGTGTAAATTGTTTCCATTAAACTTTATGTCTAGAAGTAGATTCATAATTGAAACTTGATGTTAAGGGCCTACAATTAACCATGCTTCTATAGGGAACAAAATTATGTTATACAGTTATAATTAAAAACCACAAAATTTGGTGGAGTTTACTTAATATTTTTTAAAGGTTATTAGATATTTTTTCCACCCCCAAACCCTGCCCCTCACTTTATATTAAGAGAATCAATAATATTTTCAAATATTTTTCGATGTGACTCAAATGTGTGGCAGTGGCTACACAAATTATTTTATTGCACTTTTTAACTTTTTTTTTTATTGAATACATTTGAAGAAACCACAAAAACTTTATTGCAGAGAGGGTCATTTAAATTGAGATAGGAAGAGATCAAAACTCAATCTAGCACCTAAATAATTATTTTAATTTCTTTTAAGATTCAATCATATTATACTATATAAGTTACAGTGCACAAAAGTTGATCTTGATATAACATTATACAACAAAATATATTTTTTAATAAAGAAAATAATTAAAAAAATACTCTAAAGATAATAATTACTTCATTCGTTTAATTTTGTTTGTTCAGAATGCACTCTACACTTTCTTTCAAAAATAAAATAAAATAAATTAAAATAAAATGCTTAGTATAATTATAATTAATGACTATTAGCATTTCAAAAGTTCTTTAAAAATTGATTTAATAAATTAATAATAGTTAATGTAAGAATTATTAGTTGAGTAAATTTAAGTGCATATTGTCACGTGTAGGAATGGTAGGTCGGGCTAATGTTTAATCAACTTAAATTACAACAACTACTTACATGACCTAAAAGGTGTAAAACAGTAAAAGGACCTTTCCTACTTACAATAATGATATAGTACCATGGAAATATATACTAATGCCAGATAGTTAAGTAGGGTGTATAAAAATAACGTTAAATATGGAGTAATATATTAATAATATTGAATATTGATATAAAAAATGTAAATATTAGTTATGTGTGTATTAATTATGCTAAAAATATTTATTATATTGTGTTTGATTTGATGTATTAAAAATAGCATGCATTATATAAAAAACAATTAAAAAATATTTAGTTACAAAAATACCATCCACAAATACGTGGAGAAGATGTGAGAAAAAGATTTTAAGGGACAATTGTGATTTTAACTATACTAGTACATACACATAGTTTTCATGTATTAGTTATAAATAGCATAATATAAAATAGAATATATAAAGATTGAGGAAGTGTATTGCTACCAATGAACAAAAAATTAAATACATTTTATTTAATACATCCTACCAAACGATCTAGTCTTTTCAGAATTCTTAATATTGTTTTATATTGAAAATATTGATTTATGGTGAATTCATTTATTATGAAGAACTAAATATTGAAGATAGTTGTTGAAAAAACAATTTCCATTAATTACACGTGTCTCAAAACTATTCCACATTTATAACAAAAGTCCTATCGTACTAATAATCTTATTATCATTATGTTCTTATTTTCATTTATTTGGTCCAGATATATAATACCTTTTTTAATATATATAAAAATTAATAACTTTGTTTTAATTAGAGGCGGATCTATCTTACTTACGAAGCATAGATGCAATGGCCGCTCTATTTGAAAGTGTCACGACTCACGCGTAATTCATAAATGAGATAGTGATGCCGCACTTTGTTTGAATGGTAATGTATTGTTTTATAATGTATTATATTGTATAGTATTACGTTGTATTGTATTATATTATATTGTTTGAACGAATATAAGGTTTGAAAAGATTATATTGTTCTCTATCATTACATAATATCATACGTCAATAATTTGAATGAAAAATCTATGAAAAAAGTAGGATACGAGATAAAACTATTATGAAAAAGGAAGGGCGACAAGAAATTAAATAAGATCATTAAATAATAAGTAAAGAGAAAATGAGAAGAAAAGATTAAGGTAATGATGCGATCATACCAAATCGATTGTTACGCAAAATGACTTTTCATCGTTACCTAACTATTGATTTAAATGATACGATAAAGTAAAATTTAAGTAACAAGCAAAACAAACATAATTCACCAAAAATGTTTGTATGTACATATATTGTATAAATAATGAGTAAATGTATGTATGATGTATAACTATGTATTATACTAAATGTATATATATCCATAAAAATTATTATACACAATTTATACATTGCACGTCGTTCATCTTCCTCACAAGTTAATTTTCTTTTTCAGTCCCGACTAGTTCAGATCTCTTCTAAATAGTCCCAAATTTTAGGTATATATGAACCTCTCTCAATGTTTCGATTCTTTTAACATATTGTTCACTCAAAATAGTTCATATTTGCGGCAAGTCAAATCTTAAAATTTGAGCTTCGAAACTCTTCAACAAAGGATTTCAATGAGCATCCAACACAAATTTCTTCTAAACAGTGTCAAAATTTAAATATAAGCTCATATTAATGTTTCGATTCTTTTGTTATATTGTTTACTCAAGCGCTTCAAGTAAGCAAGTCAAATTTTAAATTTGGAAATTGGAAATGAAAGAATAATCAATTGTAAATGTTTAATGATTCTGCCAATTGCTGCTTCTACTGAAATTAATTAGAGAAATGAGTTTGCTTGTTCCTATGGAGCATGCAACCCAACATAAAAGATTATGAATTTTTATATCTAATATTAATGATCCCACTCATTTATTACATATAAAGAGGTCTTAAATATTTTCATGTTCATGAAGTTTTTTTTTAAAAAAAAATCTTTTAGATGTATGGTTATTAATAGGAAAAATTGTATATAATAGCAAACTATTAATTCAAATTAAATGTTATAAATATAGTTTGATTTAATTGTACCCCATAGCAAACTGTTGCTATTTCACCTCTCTCCTGGTGAATCTCGCTCGCCACTCTCGTTCTCTCCCTCGCCTCTCTCGTTTTTTATACAAACACAAGTGTATAAAGTGCGTTTGTGTTTGTATAAAGCGAGAGAAAATTGTATATATACATATACTTTCGTTCCCATCTCTCCCCTCTCCCAGATCTCGCTCTCTCACCCGCCTCTCTCACTTTATACAAAAAACGCAAATTTTATAAAATGCGTTTGTGTTTGTATAAAGCGAGAGAAAATTGTATATATACATATATTTTCGTTCCCATCTCTCCCCTCTCCCATATCTCGCTCACCACTCTCCCAGATCTCGCTCTCTCACTCGCCTCTCTCACTTTATACAAAAATGCAAATGTATAAAATGCGTTAAAATTGTATATATACATATATTTTCATTCCCCTCTCTCCCCTCTCCCAGATCTCGCTCACCACTCTCCCAGATCTAGCTCGCTCACTCGCATCTCACACTTTATATAATTGATCTTTTTGTATATGTATACCAAAGCAGATTATGCAACTGCTTTCTTTTGTATATGTATAGCGAAATATACATATTAATGTTTGCTATGGAGCGCAATTATGCAAACTTTGCTATAGCATACAAATATGAATTTTGTGTTTGCTATATGTGAAAGTTGCCCGCTCTTATTAATAACCCTTTTATAACCGATTTTTTCAATTGATAATTTATTTATTATATTATTGATATTAGGTAAATTTTGTGAGTTCTAATTTTGAAAAGTTCTTTCCGAAAATGCAATTAATACAAGGATTATTAGTATTATGTTACAAGCAATATATAAATTTGGAAAATAGTAAAGTTTTTTTTTTTTTTAAATAATCTTGTTGAGTATATCAATTAAAATATTTATATTTTACTTATACCAGTTTTGCTTTGTGATTTGGGTCATTTATGTTACAAGTAGAGATATATGTGAGCCACTTTTATAAAGAGAATTATATCATCTCTAAACGCAAAGTTGAAGGGGGGTATATCATGTCCTTTTTCCTACTTTTAATTATAAAATTAGTTCAAACAATCAATAACTAAATAACATTATGTCAAAAAAATCGTTATTAAGACATGTTTGTTTAGTTGATCTTCACCCTGTGATTTGTATTTTTTTTACCACTAAAAAAATATCAAAACAAAAAAATCATATGCTTTGAATGAGTCCGGAACCAAAAGGGCAATAAAAATTTTTGAAAATTTCAAAAGGGCAATTAAATTATTTATCAAACTAAAAGGGCAATAAATTTTAACGGTGTCTAAATCAGGGTTTCTGCCGCAAGGCGCAGAAACTCATGTGCCTTACAAGGCTTATAGCTGCTTTTAGCCTTGTAAGGCTATGGCAGCCTTTGGCCTTACCAGGCGCAAGGCTGCTGCTTTGCAGTTCGTTTTATTTTCTTGAGATGTTATTAATATATATATATATGTTTTAATTTGTCTTCTTCATGATGATGATGTCTCAATATTGAATGCATTCTTTGTAGGGGAAGGAGGGCCACGTCTCATTAATGGTGTGTTTGCATGGTCGTTACGAAGAAAAATATTTTATTAAAAAATATTTTATAGGAAAATAAGCGGATTTATTATTTATAAAATTATAAATTATGCAATTCATTCAAGTTTGGGCTAATAATTGACCTGTTCATTCATTAGCTTACAACCAGTTCATTTCAATCCATTAAAATTTAAGTTGGTATATAGTGATCCTTCATATCATATAATGGTAACTTATGATTTAATATGATGTTTAAGAAGTAAATAAAGAATTTTTATGACTATAATAATTAACATGTTATTAAGTGTGCAATGAAAAGTTTAAAATCAAATATAAAAAATGTGTTATTAAGGACTCCCTTCTTTGGTTTGAGTTAGCTAAAATAGAATTATAATTGTCCCCGTTTGTCATGTCATGATTTGCATTAAAAATGAATAAAGAAAAAACAGTGCAATATTTGTTTTTGTTCTTTTGTTTCATTTGATCCTTTTAAGTTTGCATGAGATGGTGACACCAACCTAAAACTAATTTGCCGACAATGAGCAACTAGAATAATTAACTAGAGAATTATTTTATTTTATTTTAAAAAAATTGCCTGCAAAGCGCAGGCAGCCTTGCGCCTTGTAAGGCAAAAAACTGTCATAGCTTACAAGGCTAAAAACAGCCATAGCCTTGTAAGGTACATGGGTTTCTGCGCCTTGCGGCGGAAACCCTGATTTAGACACCGTTAAAATTTAATGTCCTTTTGATTTGATAAATAATTTAGTTGCTCTTTTGGAATTTTCGAAATTTTTTGTTGTCCTTTTGGTTCCGGACTCTGCTTTGAATTGTTCAAATCAATTTTATTTTTTTATAAAATTAAATATTATATATTTTTTACTATAAAATACTTTTTTCAAAAAAATAATTTATAAATCTACTGTTACTTAAAAAAATTTGCACGGCAAGCATTGAAAGCTGAAAATAAGTAAACATGAGAAATGAATATTGAAGCGTCATTTTGTGTAATATATAGTACATGATATAATTGAAGTCATGTTAGGTAAACAATTTTGATTCAATAAATCTTTTGTCTACCTTTTCCTTTAATATTTATCAACTTTAGAATTAAATTCACATTCGTGACTTATGAAATCGAAGTTGAAAATTATTGAGATTTTCGCATTAAAGTTAGGAACTAAACCCTATCTAACTTCAATCTTCGCATTAAAGTTTAAATTTTAAAGGGACAATTACGTAAATAGCCATTTGACACTCAAAATATCATTTAACCACACTAATTTTAATTACAAATGGTAACCATTTTTTTTTATATTTGTTAAAAAGAAGAAGATCCAGACCTAGCTCATTCGTTTTCGTTTATCATTGTTGCCCAATTTAATTTCACCTTCTCAAGAAAATACAACAATCTCATTTCAGTGCAAATGATCCTCTTTTAGATTTGAAAAAAAAATCATTATGAATATTTTTAAAAATGATTTATAACTTTTTCAGCTGGCAAGAGTATGTTTGTAAGAAAGAATATAAACAAAATGTTTATTTAAGATGTTTATACGATACTAAACATATATTATACATAAAAAGGATATAACTTATAGATATTATGTATAAAATTATATATATATATATATAATTATGAAAAAATTTACTATGGGAGAGGCCCAACCAACCAAAGTTGGAAGAGGCTCCACCCATTTTTTGACATGTGGATATAGTGGACCCTTTTCTTACTTTTTACTTGTTATCCACCATTTCTCTTCCTCTCACTCCTCTCTTCTTCTTTTTTAACCCTAATAAATATCTAATTTTTAAATGCATAATTAAATAATTATAACATCTGAAAAAATAAATATAGATGAACATATTTTCTGTTAAATTATTTAAAAACTTTTAGAACTGTTAATTTTAAAAATAAACTTACTGCTCAATATTTTTAAATAAAATAAGTCAATTT
>JAJOOO010029106.1:0-21553 GCA_029582685.1 Solanum piurae
TCTATATTTTTCACTCTCACTAGATGACATATGTATCCTTTGGACATCATCTTATTTGCCTTAAGATAAGAAATAAATTTACCTCTTGGTGCCCCAATATTACCTTTCCATTCAAGGACTGCCTCTTTTGGAAAATGAAAAAGCACCATCTTAGTTCGGCAATCTACCGTGGCATAATAAGAAGCTAACCAATCCATACCCATTATAACATCAAAATCTACCATTTCTAGCTCAACAAGGTCAGCCAATGTATCACGATCACAAACAGTTACAATGCAATTATGATAAACCCTTCTAGCTATAATAGACTCACCAATCGGTGTAGACACTTCAAATGGCTTCACTAATAATTCTGGTGTTCTTTTGAACTTTTCAGCAAGCAATGGAGTAACATATGATAGTGTAGACCCCGGATCAATTAATACATATAAAATATGTGAAAAAATGGACAATGTACCTGTAACCACATCCGGTGAGGCTTCTAAATTTTGTCTATCCCCGAGAGCATATGTGCGATTCTGAACTCCACTAGAACTAGTTGCTCCCCTAGCTCCTCTACCACGACCAGTAGGCATCTATCCCCTACCTAAAGAAGGTGCTGATGATGAGGATGCAACAACTGATCTAGTAGGTTGTGCCACACCACTCACACCCTTATGACGGCATTTTCTTATCATATGACCTGGACTATCATCGAGCCATCCACCTCGTTATAGTGGACTATCATCGAACCATCCACCTAATTACAGTGGACTATCATCGAGTCATCTACCTTGTTACACTTGGAAATCGAGCCATCCACCTCGTTACAGTGAACAATCATCGAGTCATGCACCTTGTTACAGTGGACAATCATCGAGACATCTACCTTGTTACAGTTGGGCAATCATCAAGTCATCCACCTCGTTACAGTGGACAATAATCGAGCCATCCACCTCATTACAGTGGATAATCATCGAGCCATCCACCTTGTTACAATGGACGATCATCGAGCCATCCACCTTGTTACAATGGAGAATCATCGTGTCATTCATCATTTGCGTTTCCCATTTGCTGAAAGGGCCATTGCATTTTTTATTTGCCAAGAGGGTCATATCATTTTTCATTTGCCGAGATGGCCATTGTATTTTTAATTTGTCGAGAGGGACATTTCATTTTTTATTTATCAAGAGTGCTATTGTATTTTTCATTTACCGAGAGGGCCATTACATATTTTATTTTCCAAGAGGGCCATTGCATTTTTAATTTGCCAAGAGGACCATTGTATTTTTAATTTCCCAAGAGGACCATTGCATTTTCATTCGCCGAGAAAGCCATTGCATTTAAGTCACATCTATTCGGAGGTGAAAGATCTGCACCCTATCTATTTCATGTCAAAGTTGGAGGAGACTTGCGTTGAAATATATTTCTAAGTTGCATCTATTCGGAGGTGAAGGATGTGCACCCTAGTTATTCCACGTTGAAGTCCGAGGAGACTTGGGTTGAAAGACTGCATCTATTTGAAGGTAAAGGATGTGCACCCTATTTATTCCACATTGAAGTCAGAGGAGACTTCGTTGAAAGATATTTTTAAACCGCATCTATTTGGAGGTGAAGGATGTGCACCCTATCTATTCCGCGTTCATGTCGGAGGAGACTTGCGTTGAAATATATTTGCATTTAAGTGGCATCTATTCTGAGGTGAAGGATGTGCACCCTATCTATTCCACGTTGGAATCGGAGGAGACTTGCGTTTAAATATATTTTTAAGCCGCATCTATTCGGAGGTGAAGGATTTGCACCCTATCTATTCTGCGTTCAAGTCGGGGAAGACTTGCATTGAAATATATTTCAATTAATTCACAACTATTCGGAGGTGAAGGATGTGCACCCAATTTATTCCGCATTTGAGCCGAAAGAGACTTGCATTGAAAGATATTTGCATTTAAGTAACATCTATTTGGAGGTGAATGATATGCACCCTATTTATTCCACATTCAAGTCGGAGGAGACTTGCATTGAAGTATATTTGCATTTAAGTCACATCTATTCGGAGGTGAAGGATGTGCACCCTATCTATTCCACATTTAAGTCGGAGGAGACTTGTATTGAAATATATTTGCATTTAAGTCGCATCTATTCAAAGGTGAAGGATGTGCACCCTATCTATTCCACATTCATATCGGAGGAGAGTTGCGTTCAAAGATATTTGAATTTAAGTGACATATATTCTGAGGTGAAGGATGTGCACCCTATTTATTACACGTCAAAGTTTGAGGAGACTTGCGTTGAAACATATTTTTAAGCCACATCTATTCGGAGGTGAAGGATGTTCACCCTATCTATTCCATGTTAAAGTCGGAGAAGACTCACGTTGGATGATATTTTTAAGCCGCATCTTTCGGAGGTGAAGGAAGTGCACCCTATGTATTCCACGTCGAAGTCAGAGGAGGTTGGCGTTGAAAGATATGGACATTTAAGTCGCATCTATTCTAAGGTGAAGGATGTGCACCCTATCTATTCCACATCGATGTCGCATGAGGATGCCGTTGAAGGATATTCATATTCTATTACCGGAAGTGGTAGTGTTCACATATATCCTACAAATGGATCATCTTCATTCGTCCAATCGAAGGACATACATTCACATCTTATAGATTGATCATCTGCATTCGTCGTATCCAAGGACATACATTCTCATCTTATAGATGGATCATCTTCATTCATCCTATCCATACATTTAGATCCTACTGATAGATAATTTTATTCATCCTACCGATGGACATGCATTTATATTATATCAATGTATCATCTTTATTCGTCTTACTAATGGACATAGATTCACATCCTACCGATGGATCATTTTATTCGTCCTACCGTTGGGCATGCATTTATATCATATCGATGGATAATATTCATTCATTCTACCGATGGACATGCATTTATATCCTATCAAAGAATCATCGTCATTCATCGTACCATAAGGGATGCTACATTTTTCTTTAATTTTATCATCAATAATGAGTTTCATCTTTGTCTTTTCATGAACATCCAAGATGATGCATTCTCAATTGAGCCAGAGGTTTGGACTACGTCAACAAGGACGCATTACAACGTGGAACATTTTGGAAGCAAGTTGAGGACCGACTTTCACCTCATTCCAGCCACACTTTTATATGAATGTCATGTGATCGGCCAAAATCAGGTTTTTCAATTTTCTTTGTCCATGATTTCTTTCATCAATCATATCCAACGAAAGTGACAGTTGTTGACACCCAATTTTGACATAACATTTTCAAAATTTGTAACTTTAAAGTTTTATTTATTCAATAGTTCAAAATACATATTTTATACCTTTAAATAAGTTTATCGATATTTATCCTTATTTGTCAAAATTTAAGGATTTTTTGTCAGTTAATTTTAACTACATTATTTTTTGTCATAGCCGTTCATTTTGATTAAATTATTAAATCATTATGTTCTCACTCGAAACATTATCTTGAACTCAATAGTTCAACTCTCTAATCGGACTCTCTAAAAACAAGTTATTTGGGCTATTTATATTTTTCTAAAATTTGGCCCAAAAATCAACTTCGCAACCAACTCGGCGACATTAGTTTGGCTCGCCTAGCACACTTGGCGAATCACCCTTCGTTCTCCGGCTCTTCTTTGTGTGCTCTAGGCTTCAGGTGGTTGAATCTCACTTGGAAAACTCGATTGAGTCAGCCTTTCTCATTCGGCGTATTGCCGAATACCACCTTAGTTCACCGTTTCAGAAATAAATCTCGTTGACACTCAATTTTGGCCTAACAATTTCAAAATTCGTAACTTTTAAGTTTTATTTATTCAATAGTTCAAAATATATTTTTTATAATTTTAAATAAGTTTATCGATATTTATCTTTATTTGTCAAAATTTCAGGATTTTCTATTAGTTAATTTTAGTTACATAATTTTTGTCGTAGCCGTTTATTTTGATTAAATAATTACTTCTATTAAATGGTATTTTTTTACATGCCATTGCTTACGTTCATTATTATTTTTTGATATTTATTTTGATATTTTCCATAGTCTAGAAATTCATTCAAATATAAATAAGATTTCATACACAAATATTTTATTAACTAGTATCTCCCAAATCTACCACATTCTAACTCTTCTTCACGAATCCTAGGCTATGACTGCCATGGACGTCGGCCAACGTCCTTATGAGGCTTGTCCACTTTAATTAACAGATTTCCCCTATTGCATCCTAAAGTTCCTATACCAAATACGAAAGTACACGTAAAGATGTCGTATATTAATATGATAGAAAATAAAGTTAAACAATCAGAAACCATTCATCAAAAAGAAGTGGTGATAGTAGATGGAATTCCACATATTAAATGGTATGTGGCGGAAGTGGATACAATGAATAGAATAAAAAATTTACAATATGCAGTCATAGGCAAATTCACCTACGATATCACAGATATGGAGGAATTGAGGCTTATTATACCAAAGCAATGTGACATTAAAGTGATTGTCAAATTGGGCTACTGCGAAACAAACATATTATCATTCGACTTACCAAGCAAGTTGATATTATTCATCTGATCTCTAAAGGAGCGTTCTACATAATGTGTAAAGATGGATTTTCATACCTTATGCGTACTCTTATTTATGATGCTAGATTTCATATGAACGAGGATACTACTAAAATTCTTGCTTGGATTTCTTTTCCCAATCGTTTACCTACGTACTTTGTCAAAGAATGTTTATATTCTCTGTCATCGGCAGTAGGTAAACTTGCAAAACTCAATCTAGCGACTATTTATAGAACTCGACCAAGTTGTGAAAGGGTTAATGTGCAAGTGGACCTAGACAATGATTTTCCTACGACTGTCAGGCTATTGAAGATTAATCTATTGGGGAGGTGAGGTTAGATGAAGTACACATTTCTTATGACTATGTTCCAAAATATTGTTATGAATGTAGGATGGAGGATCATGACAAGTATGAGTGTAGAATATTAAACAATCTAAAGGGGGACGGGGTTGCTAAAAAGAGTGAAGATAAGGGGAAGGAAGTAGAGAAAGGAAAGGATATACAGATAAAAAGCTAGAGAAGGAGGCTAATGCAAATATATCAGAAAGACCTTGGATCCATTATTTTCAGAAAGGTAAAGCTAGAGTACTATCTAGTGGCAAGGTAGTTGGAGACCCGGGTTCATGGAGTGTGGTGAAAGACAACAAATATGCAGTGTTGGTAGATGAAAAATTAACAGATATAATAGATAAATATTCAAATGCATATCCAACGAAAGATAATGGGAATAATCCAGTTAATACAAGCAATTCAAAAACTAGGAGACAAAAATGTTCTAGTGAAGTCCATGTTGTTGAATCGGCCTAAAGATTGGGTCCTTCAAGCTTTTGGACCTTCTCCAAAAAGCCAAAAAAGTCTCCGGTTGATAATTCTGCAAGTGATGTTCTTTCACAACAATCAACTAATAAAAAGAATGAAGAACAGGTTGTCAAACCAATTGTGGAGATAGCTAATGATGCAAATGGGTGTGAGGATGATACAGATGTAGTAAGGAAGGTTGTTGCTAATGAAGCTAATGTATGTATGGGTGATAGAGATTCAAATGCAACATTACTAGCCCATGATGCAAACGTGACAGATGCAACCATTGACAAAATTATGGAAGATAATGTGAGAACTGAATCAATCATGTGGACAATTATGAAATTTGTTATACTGATAATAATAAGGCTATTGTTGTTATCAATAATGAGCAAGGATTGGAGGTTCATAAGGATAATTCTGAGTAGGGCTTAATGCTTATCCCTAAACAAGTAGATGTTATTCAAGTGGTATATCCAAAAAAAGGGTCTTCAATGATATTGTCACTCATCGCTTGAATTCATAGAAGATTGGCAGTACAGAGGTGAGTCAAGCTACAGGGGTTCCAACCATAGATTTTTTAGATAAAGTTCAAGATAACCATCCTGTTACAGCAGATGTGTTTCCAACATTACTTAAAAGCACAAAGAAAGGGAAGAAGGAAAAAAAAGAAATAAATCAATACATCAGAAAGTAGCCAAAGAGGAATAAAGCAGCCTTTAAATAATGAAAGCTCTAATTTGGAATAGAAGGTCTGTAAAATCCCAACAAGAAAATGTTGAACAATTTTCATAAATTCTTATTTATTGGCCTAATGAAACCATTCCAACATGTCAGACAAATCGGCAAATACAGAAGGAGGTTAAAAATACATGTAGTGAAAGCTAATCGCAATGGAAAGATTTGGTGTTTTATCAATTCTGATGTTGATATTACATTAGTGAGCGATACAGAGAACCAACTGACACTTTGTTTAAAACATCAACAACAATCTCAATGGATTTATGTTACTATAGTCTATGCTTAATGTAGTGATGAAGATAGACTAATGCTTTGGGAAGATATATATAAGCTATCTGCAGGTATAAACTGTCCTTGGTTAATTGGTGGAGATTTTAATGTAGTCTTGAATTCTGAAGAAAAGATTGGGGGATTGCCTATTCAAGATATTTATTGTGAAGATTTTAAGACTTGTATTCAAAGTTGTGATTTAGCTGAAATTCAATTCAAAGGTAGTCCATTCACATGGTGGAATGGAAGAATTGGTAATGATTGCATTTTTGAAAGATTAGAAAGAATGTTTGCTAATCATCATATGCAAAATTGGATGAATTTCATGGAAGTTGATCATCTTGCAAGAACAGGCTCTGATCATGCTCCCATGTTAGTGAATATGGAAGAGAGCACCCCCAACTTAAACTTTTGATTGTCCTCAAGCAAACTCAAGTTCAGCCGTTCAACAATGTGTCTCAAATAGTGCTACACAAGACTAAATCATGAACATACACAACAAGACTCAAATTATTTATGCAAAAATCAACTATGTACTCAAAGATTCAAGTTGGGACAAACCACTACCAAAACTTCTTATGCTCGCAATACTTGCTACTTGTGCAAGTTCAAGCTCAACAAAAAGTATGTAAATGCTCTCACACAAAGAATGATTCCATATTCACACCTATATGTTAATCAATTGAAGATAAGGAATCAGATGCAAGGCTCACACTCAAAAAGAGGAACACAATGCATATTTTCACTCATAGATTTGCCCTTATTTTCCAATCAACTTTCGAATAGGCTTACTCAAGATGAAAAAGGTCTTTTAATGCTTGTAATGGGGCTGAGTGAAAATGTATGGTCATTTAGACTCAGTGATTCTTCATCCTCGTGAGGCGTGGTGTTCTCAAAACGTTCTTTTCCTTTTTCTTATCACTTTTTCTTCTAGTGCTTCTAAGTAATCCTCTTATTCACTCTCCATGTATTGCTTGGAAAACCAATTCCTGTTGCACTTTTATTCTACAAAAAATTAATTTAATTTTTTTTATAAGGGTTTCCATTCTGTTCTGCAATACCATGGGATTGAGGGAGACTATTTGCACTTTTTGACTTCTCCTTCTCCATTTCACCACACCCCCAACTTAGGCTTTTGGCCTAAGTTGGCTATTCACTAAATCACAAATTAAGAGGTTTATAGGTAATGGGTCAAGTAAGTTTTAGGGTTCATCAAGGTTTTTCCAAAGAAAGGTAAAGTTCAAGGGGTGTTCAAAAGAGTTTCACACACTCACGGGTAGGCCACAAAAGAGGTATATTTCAAATTTGGATCACACTCTTTAAAGGTGCCTAAGATCATATCAAGAGGACACCTTTTCTAAATCAATCAGAATAACAGGGCAAATTATGGGTTTATTCATGCATGGTTCAAAGTAAGCTAATCACATAAGGCATCGACACTTAAGTCAAACAAGACTACACACTTTCGCTAGTGTGCAACGGGTATTACAAGAGAATCAATTCGATAAATGGCTAATCACAACGAGATGCAAAGAGTTCACATATTGTCTATGCAACTTCATTTTACCTCATCGTAGACGTACATTCATGTTCGTTCAATTGTATGCACTATTTACATCATCGGTATTGATCATAACCGAGACTTAAATTCTTGCAAAAGAACAACCACTTTCAACACAAGAGGTAGAATTTTTTTTTGAAAAATAATAATAATTTTTCGGAAGGGGTCAAAATTGTTTTCTAATTTAAAACAAAAGAGAGTTGTGAGCTCAAACATCCACAGAAAACAGTTTTAAAAACACAATTAAAAACAGACAACCCAAATGTATACAAAACATGAATATCCATAACAGGCAAACAAGCTGGGCCTCACCCCACCACAAATAAAAAGCAATTTGTCCTCAAATGCAATTAACACAGAATTTGAGAGGCAAAATAAAGAAAGACAGAGAGGGAGGTAAAGAGGGGATCTTGGCTAAGTAGTCGTTTCATTTGGGTATCAGTGCCCGGAGTGGATTCAAGAAGGACCAGCTCCACTGGATGCAGCAGCAGGAGTCTTTGCCAAGGAAGCTTTCACAACAACGTTTATCATGATTTCTTCAGTTTCGGCTATGTCATTCGCTTCAATTCCCTCACTCATCTCTTCGTCCGTCTTTTCCTCTAAGTCAAGATCGACTCTCTTTTTGCTCCATCTTTATGCCCAGTAGTGGTCTGAGGCATCTCAGGCACGTTCGGAATCTCCACTGTTCCAAAGATCATGGATATATCGGTGGACTTTAGGTAGTTCACATCTTTCTTCAGCTCTGCAATAGCGGCCTTTAAGGCTATTACTTTTTTTTTGGCTCCTTGATCGTTCTCACACATTACTATCATGGCCTCTAAAGCATCAATAGTAATGCTTAGTGGTCTCACAACATTGTCGAGGGCACCTTGAATCATGAATGGAATGGTGTTTTCCATGTTGGCAGTCTGACAATTAGTAGATTGGGCAAGCTGTCCCATTCTGATCAAGGATTCCTGAGTGATCGGCTCATAGGATGAAACGGCATCCATAGGTCTGAGTGGCAATGAAGTAGGTGAGGGACCTGTAGGGTTAGAAGAAGTAGTACTAATATATGATATACCTGAAGGCCCAGGGGACGGAGTAAGCGAAGATGCCTCTGCATGTATGGATCTAGTGGCCTCAGCTTCCTTCTGTTTCTTTTTTGTTTTGTCCTTAAGATATTCGGCTTCGATCTTTTGGATACTGGTGGAGCCGGTGGCAGCCAATTCCACATCCTTCATTGCATCTCTAGGCACCCGAGCTCTTTTGCATAATTCAGTGATTAATACCGGAAAAGGGAGAGATGTCTGACTTTTCTTTGCACGCATATGGATCTCAGAGGGAATGCTCATCCTAAGATTTATCCTGGTTTTATCCATGATGCATCCAAGACAAGCTGCCTTAGCATGGCGAAGGATTGATTCTTTCTGTGATGGCATAACTGTGCTGCTGATGAATCCGACCACAATCGTGCAGCTACGTTCAGATTTTTCTCCTCAATCAGAACTGTTTCTGCTAACCATGTTGGATCATTATCATCTGAGACTAGCGGACCTAACCACTTTTTTTTATTGCATCTAGCTTCTGTGTTCTAATCAAGTGTTGACAATGATCATTAATTTTATCGGACATACCCAAAGCTGTGTTGATAGTGTTACTGTCACAGGCTACCTTCCTTCCTCTGACAACCATGTAGTCAACTGCTTTAAGAGATGAGACTAGCCTTTTTCGTTGAGGTACCAATGCACTGTATGCATCATAGAACTCTCTAACCCAGCTTGGTATGTAAGAGCCGCGATGTCTTGTGAAGATTTGGAACTTGTGATGTTTCAGGCAATCCATCACCTCTGGATACGTATTAATAACACCATCTATGGAAAGTCATTTCTCCTCAATGATTGTTCTCAGGTCTTTCGCCTTTGATCTATTCGTTGATCCATGTTGGGGACTTTGTACTGGAGGTGCCCGCACTAATGCTTGCTTTGGAGCTGGAGAAGTTGGAGTGGTGGATTGACTATTTCTGATCCGATATGGATCATGTACCATTTTGGATCGTAATTCATCCCTCATTGCTTCTGTCTGGTAGTCTTCGTCAGACCCCGCACTCTCACTGCTATATGTGGGTGGCTCAGTGGTGTAGAAGCCTGTGCTATCAGAGCTTGCATCGGATAACTCGAGGGCTTTGCTCTTTCCCTTGCTTTCTGAAGTTGTGGTGGCCTTACCCCTAGGTGGAGGTGCATTTTCACTGATCACAATTCCTTTCTCCCTTCCTCTGGTCGATTGTTTGGCCATATATGTAAAACGTTAGAGAGAATAGTTATTAATTACATTGTAGCACAAAATTGCAGACAGACTCGCGGATCTACTCAGTGAATCACCAAACCTCTTTGGCGATCATGCATATGTCCGCCGAAGGTTACAGAGCCCACAACACTTAAGATATGAAATTAAGGATGAGTCAAGGCTGGTAGGCGAACCGCCGAGTGATTCGGCGAGCTCAACTCAGCTCTCCGACTGACTTAACGTGCCTGAGATTTAACTCACTTCTCAAAATCGATCGTACAAACCCTAAAAACAAAATTAAACTATGCATTAATGAAATTCAGCCCAGACCCACAACACCCAATCATGGTCAACACCCATTATGCATAGCTCACCACATTTAGTTTTAAGGTTTCGAACGGTAAAAATAGTTAGGCCCCAATTTACAAATCAGAAGCAGGCACTCGAAAATTTCTACTTATATCAGAGAGAGCTAACACGCATTAATGGACACCTAGAATGCAGATGAGGTTGAACTCTTCAAAAGCGAACGAGGATTTTTCAGAAACTAACCTTTTTGCTGAGTAAACAAAATTGTAATGCTAGGCGGCAACGAAAATCCGAGATCCAAACGCTATTCCGTGACTAAAGTACTAATTTAAGGTGAGAAAATGTAAATTGCTCCCTCCCTTGGTGTGAAGTTATGCAGTTTGAAAGTGAGAGAGAATGAAGAAGTATGACTATTGGCCATATACGTTGTTCAAGTTGTGTCTGTTCGGCGACGTTAGTCGCACTCACCAACCTACTCGGCTATTCGGTGAGTGATCATTTATCCCTCCATTTTTGTAAAGAATCAATTTCTTGGGGATCACGTAGGTGGTCTAGTTAGATATCGTCGAATTAGGTTGGCGATATGCCGCCTATTTTTTGGGTTCGCCGAGTTTTACAGGCTCCGCATAACACTAACATTGAGCCAAATGGTGAATCCAGTCAGGCTCGCTGACCTACTTGGCGGTTCGCGAAATGGACTTCTGCTCACCAATCTTCACTTTTCTACAATTCCTTCACTTTAACCTACAACATCAACGCACCATTATTCATAAAAGCAAAAACCTAGTCATTTACGACCTTGGGTTACCTCCCAAGAAGCGCCTTATTTATCGTCGTGGAACGACGCAAGTCATCGCTCAAGTTTCATCGTTGGGGTTGGCCATGTCCTCATTACGGAACCCCCCGTCTCTCTGCGGATGGAGTTGAGGCAACGCATGGATCATCAGGTCCTCGAGCAATTGGACAGCTTTAGAATGAGACCACATAATTCGTTTCATTCCTTCGATGTCTTCTTTCAATTCCTCCCAGCTCTTTGTCTTGCTCGATCACCTTGCGGAGAATTGTTGAGAGCATACCATCGATGTGTTTGATCTCCTTGTTCTCATTATCTCTTCTATTATGAGGGGGAATGTATTTATCCTTCCTTTTGCACTGAGCTTCGACCTTCACCATATTTCTTTTCAGCTCATTCATTTGAGTCATCAGTGTGGTCATCAAGGAATCCTTCTCAACTTCCCGGTTAATTTTAGCCTATTGTCAAGAAGTTGGACTGCTATTGTATACGACTGTTTTAACATCTCGCCAAGAAGAAGTTGTTCAACCAACATCTTGTTTTCGGGGTCAAGACTTCGGTAGAAGCAATCAAAGAGGATCGTAGCGGGGATTCCATGAGTGGTGCATTGAGTTAGCAGTTCATTGAATCTTTCCCATGTCTCATGGATCCTTTCACTTCCAATTGCTTGAAGATGAAGATACGATCGGGGAACATCATTACCTCTAATGGAGGAAACTCCATTAGCTCTAGAATACTGTTCGCCAGGATTACTTACCCTATTTGGATGCAGACAAACCAACGAAACAAAACTAAATATTAAGTTAATAATCTACAACTAAGAAGAACAAAAATCCTACTAATCTAAGAATTCTCAAATAACACCACTCCCCGGCAGCGGCGCCATTCTGATGCTTATCCTGACCAACAACACTAACCTACGATACGAGTGTCTACGATCGTCGATAATATAGTAACCCAACCAAGGGTTGGGGTCATGTCCCAAGGGAGTGGTTTTGAGAATTAATAGAAAAATAAAACTTAGTTCTAATTAGTCGTAGCTAAAGACATTAACGATTAAAAACATAGTAAATTGACGGGGGTGACACAAAAGTGTCAAATATCAATTGGAGGTTTTGTCACAAGTAGTAGAAACAACTAAAATAACAAGAAAATCAAGTATGGGGAAGAGTTTTTGGGGTGTGAACGCAATACAAGTTGAGATAAGTAGTTGGGTACATGCTTTTGATAGGAAATTTGTAAAATAATAGTGACTAGGCTAAGCTTTAAATGGAAATAAGTTCCCTCTCAGGCAACTTACCCCGTTTCAAATGCGTTCCTCTCGGACACCCATTTGCCGCATGAAGACCAGCCTACGACTTACCCCAATCACTCTCTCGAGCTGAGTGTTAGGATATGGGACTAGGGCTCACCCTCTCGGGCTGAAGCTCATGTCGACCCACTCTTTAGGCCATCAGTCTAGTGGTCTTGGTTTCGCGACCTCCCTCTCGGACAAGCCGAAAATACATGGGTGGCTTTGTACTTGCAACTACAAACCCTTTATATTAAACCACAACCACTAGATGAAATCACCATTAAACTACATCTAGCCTATCAACAAGCAAGACCCAACAATAATATCAACACATATTTGCTAAATCACACCCCAAGAATGGGGGTTTTAGCCATACATCAAGAAATAACAAAATACACCTAAAATGATAGTAAAATCAACTGGGTATAAGAAATGAAACCTTGATTTAAACAAAGAAAGAGGAATGGAGAAGACCCACTTCCAACTTGGGGAAGATGAGATCCTTCTTTCTTCAAGTCTCCCAAAAAACCCTCTCCAAACTTGAGAGAAAAATACCCAAAAAGTACTATTCTATTGTGAAAAATTATAATAATGCTCGACTCCCTAACATTAAATTTTTTTTTAGTATTTATAGACTTCAAAAAGTAGTGATGATGGATCATTCGGCGAGGTTAGTCAGAATCGCCGATTAACTCGATGATTCGCCCTTTGGTGTAGTTCGTCATCTTCTTGCACCAGCCTTCAACATCATCATGCTCTGTGTCATTGGGCGACATAGTACTGCTTCGCGAATCTATTCGGCGGAACACCGACTTCTCCTTTCATCGCCTTTTTGATCCTGTTCCTTCATGGATTAGCCTACTAGAACAAAAGGCGGAGTGCGTCCCTTCTGCAAATCGCCAAGTGTGCTTGGCGATGCTCAGGCTTCAGCTTCTTTGTTATTTTCAGTCTTTTTGTTCCTTTTTGCACCTAAGTGTCTATGCTTCCACTAAAACTTCAAATACCTGAAACTTAAGATTTTTCATTAGATATTGAGACAAAATAAGCATTTGAGGACACCATTTCTATCAAAATAAAGCTCTAAATGAGTCCAATTTGTGGACTCATCAAGGATGACCAGCCACAACAAATCTTTCAGATTTCTTAATTTTTGGACCAATCATGCTCAATTTACTGAGGTAGTGAGGTAGAACTAGTTTGAAGATCTCAATAAGAATTTGTTATGGTCCCCTGATAAAGATCTGGTTATGGGGAGTTGTAGTCTGAAATCAAATGTTTTCTTCCTACGACCTATGATGCTGGTTCGTTAAGAGAAAACCTGCAATCTCTTGAGTTTGAAGTACTCAAAGACTTGAATAATTTTTTTGTTATCTTTCCATTGAATTAAAATAACTTAAATACAACATTGGTGGATTAACCACCTACCTAATAGCAAGGAAATAACTTCCTACTACAACTGAAATGAGGAAGTAGAGGAATAACCTCCTTACTGCTAATAACTACTACAAGGAAAACCAATTGCTACAGGAAAACACCTTTTACAGAGGACCTACAGAGAAACTAAAAAACATAAATAATAGTTGTTGATTTAATCAAGTTTCTGATTAACTTTTCCATGCATAAAACTATTGGTAGACTAAAAGGGTGCTAATATTACCCTTCAAATCGTGCTTGTCCTCAAGCACTAAGTGTGGAAAGTAATTCTTCTTCATCGTTAATGAAACAAATCCAGAACAATCTCTTGCACCGATGTCCCTAAGTGAATAGTTCATTGCAATTAAAACAAAGTCCCTTAAGTTGCCTTTCATACATTTCAGATCTGGACAATTTCTTCACAAATCTAGTGGGTTGTTGGGGTGAGAAATTTGTTGTCTTTGATTTACAGGTATCTAACAATTGTGAACTAAGGGGTTGTTCCTTGCGTTAATAAAGTCGGTAAATACTCATAGCCGCAACCAAATCTAAAGGATTATGCAACTCTACCTCAATTGCTATATAATCAGCAAGACCACTAATGTAAAGTTCAATTTTGTGTGCCTGTGTAAGAGTACCAGCCCGTGAAACCAATTGCTCAAACTTTTCTTGGTAATCTGCCACAGATCCAATTTGGCATAACTTAGCTAATTCTTCCAACTTTTGACTTCTAATTAGTGATCCAAAATAAAGGTTGCATTGACGTTTGAACTAATCCCAAGTGTATTGAGGCATATCTTTCTCTAGTTGAAGAAACCAGAGTTGTGCAATTCCTTCCAAATGAAAAGAAGCGAGTCCAATTTTTTCTTCATCTAGTGTATGTTGATGGCGAAAGAAATGCTCACACCTATTAAGCCATCCCAAGGGGTCTTCGTGGCCATGAAATCGTGGAAAATCCAACTTTGTATAATTAGGAATCATGGAATTCCCACCTGATTCTGATCCCGAGCCTGCAACCACTGCTTTACCTTCCCAACCTCGATTGTGACTGCCATTTTCTATTGCTTCAGCATCTGCCTTTGAATTTTCTAAATCCTTCGTCAGTGCATCTAAACGAGCATTTATGGCTTTCTGCCTTGCTAAATTTTGTTACAAGCTCTTCTTGGAACAAAGTCAATAATTATGCTAATTGTTGTTGGATTAAATCTCCCATAACCTGGCTCTGATACCAAGTTGTTATTGTCCCCTGATATGGATCTGATTATGGGGAGTTGTAGTGTGAAATCAAATGTTTTCTTCCTACGACCTAAGGTGCTGGTTTGTTAAGAGAGAACCTGTAATCTCTTGAGTTTGAAGTAGTCAAAAACTTGAATAATTTTCTTCTTATCTTTCCATTGAATTAAAATAACTTAAATACAACATTGGTGGATTAACCACCCACTTAATCACAAGGGAATAACTTCCTACTACAACTGAAATGAGGAAGTGGAGGAATAACCTCCTTACTGCTAATAACTACTATAGAGAAAACCAACTGCTACAGGAAAACACCTCTTACAGAGGACATACAGAGAAAACTAAAAAACATAAATAATAGTTGTTAATTTAATCAACATTCTGATTAATTTTTCCATGCATAAAACTATTGGTGTCTAAAAGGGTTCTAAACAGAAACCTTTCATCCTCTTTAAGGAGAATATTAAGAGAGTTATGTCAGCTTTGGCCAAAAGGAGTAAAGAAGTTTTTGGGGATATTTTCCAACAGTTAATAATCAGGGAGGATATTGTAAAGTCAAAGAACAACTAGTTGAGGAATTTCCTAGTGTTGAAATCAATGAAGTACTTCGAGGGCTCAAGCTGAATATAAGAAATATCCTCATTTTGAAGAGATATTTTGGGAATAGAAGGTTGGTTATGAGTGATTTGAAAATGGCGATAGGAATAACACATTTTTCATAGCATTGTTAAAGGAAAAAGAAAAAATCTTCAAGTGAACAGAATTCAAAATAGACAGGGTGATTGGTTGGAGGATCTTAATGAGATAACTGCTGAAGCAATTCAATTCTATGAGGCCCAATTCCATCAAAAAATAGATGATACTTCCTTTTCTCTATTGATACATATTCCAAAATTTGTTATAAAAGAGGAAAAAATGATTTATGCAAAGATCCAGATATGGAAGAAGTTGAAAAAGATTTTTTCAATCTCAATGGTAATAGTGAAGGAGGTCCGGATGGGTTAACTAGAAAGTTTTATCAAAGTTGCTCGGATATTATAGGTCAGGATATTTTAAGAATGGTTAAAGACTTCTTTGCTGGTAGTACTCTCCCTAAATCTACTACTCACACCAACTTGGTTATATTGCCCAAAAAGATCAAATTAATAGTTTTGCAGATTTGAGGCCTATAAGTTTGTGTAATTTCATCAATAAAATTCTACCCAGGGTTGTTCATGACAGGTTAGAAGGTTTATTGCCTAAATTTATATCCGCTAATCAATCTGGTTTTGCGAAGGGTAGAAGCATTATAGAAAATGTGAATTCTGACACAAGAGATTGTTACAGATATTAGGAAAAGAGGTAAACCAGCTAATGTGGTTATCAAGCTTGATATGGCTAAAGCATATGATAGAGTATCCTATTTTTTCATGATGAAAGTGCTAAGGAAGATGGGGTTTTCTGAGTTTGTGGTTGACTTGATATGGAGACTACTTCCTAATAATTGGTATTCAATCTTTTTAAATGGACAATCTCATGGTTTCTTTCATTCCACTAGAGGGGTTAAACAAGGAGATCCTTTATCCCCGACTCTTTTTATTCTATCTGCTGAAGTTTTGTCTAGATCTTTAAATTCTTTATTTAAAGATGATCTGTTTCAGGGTTATGGAATGCCTAAATGGAGAACCAATATAAATCATCTTGCATATGCAGATGATACTATTATTTTTGCATCTGCTAATAGATATTCATTTCAAAGATTATGTTAGTCTTAAAGAAATAGGTCAGATGATTAACAAAGAGAAGTGCTTATTATATGCATCAAAATGCAGCAACTGTTGATATCTTGTTGGTGGAGGAATGCACAAACTTTAGTAATGGACAGTTCCCATTCAAGTATCTAGGGTGTCCAATTTCACATACCAGAAAGAAAAATCATAACTATTTTGAACTTATTGCTAGGGTCAAATCTAAACTATAAGCATGGAAAGGTAATATGCTCTCATATGGAGGAAAAGAAGTTCTAATTACTATTGTTTTACAGAGTGTTCCTATACATGTTCTCTCCGCTATTGTTCCTTTCATATGTATTGAAAGAACTTCATAGATTTTTTGCTAAGTTCTTTTGGAGCAATAAAGTTACAGGGAAAAGTAACCATTGGGCTGCTTGGAGCAAAGTGTGCTTACTCAAACATGAGGGAGGACTTGGCTTTAGATCTATGTTTGACATGTCTCAAGCTTTGTATGCTAAACTTTGGTAGAAGTTTAGAACACAGAATTTCATATGGGCCAATTTCATGTGTTAACAAATATTGTAAGAAACAAATTCCTCGTTTGTCCAATGGAAAGGTGAATATCAATTATGGAAAAGCATGTTGATAAATAGGGACATTTGGGAACAGTCCATCTAGTGGGAGCCAAGAGGAGGTGCGTCTTCAGTTTGGTTTCAAAAATTGGACTAATTTAGGTCCATTATTTTAAAAAGCCATTAGAGGTTCAAACTTTTCATAATTTAACAGACATTAGCAGCCTTATGGAGGAGAATGGTTAGGAATATTAGAATATGCAATTGTAGTTGCCTCAATATGTGGTGGATCATGTCAGAATCAACATGGATCAAATCAGACAATCTGATCTCAGTGACAAACCATGGTGGACTAATACTAGTTCTGGTCAATTTTCAGTCAAAAGTGCTTGGAATCTAATAAGAAACTGATTTTTACAAGAAAATTTGGATCCAAGGTATTCCTTTTAAAATCTCTTTCTTGACTTGGAATGTGTGGAAAGATATGTTTCATGTTGCTATTGTAATGGCACATTGGAACCCTAACATTTCAGTTGTTGTGAGATTCCAGACTGTGAGACAGTTGAACATTTATTCCTAAAAGGAGAGGTTGCAGACACTGTGTGGAAGTACCTTTCTGGTGCAACTAGTCTCTTAGGCCCATGTGTGCAGGTAAAACAAGTTTTAATGAAATGGTGGGATGCTAATAGCAATGCTAGACAAATATTGACTTTCCATGCTATCCCTAATGTTATTTTATGGTTCCTTTGGAAAAGGAAAAACACCATACTAATGGAGGTTCTTATTCTATTAATAGAGTAATATGGGATATTACTAGCACTATTAAAAACTTCATTAAATTGAAGTTTAAATATTCAGATATCCCTAATGATTGGCCTCAGATAGTAGCCTTGCTGGTTAGGTGGAATCCTCCACCTCAGGGCTAGTGGAAATGCAACACAGATGGGGATCAAGAGGAAATCCATGCCCTAAGTTCACTTGGTTTATGTGTAAGAAATTCCTTTGGTGATATAGTTGGCGCAAAAGGATTGAGAATTCAAGACACAACCAATTTAGTGGCTGAAGCTATAGCTTCGAAGGAAGGTCTCCAATTTTGTGTGGAGAATGGATTTACACCTGCTATAACGGAATCTAATTCATTGTCAATGATCAATATCATTAATGGTGTTTGGAAGATACCTTGGAGTGTGACATTGGAGGTCAACTCCTTTACCAGGATGAAGACTTTGGGGACAGCAAGAGTACAACATTCCTTAAGGGAGGGAAATACTCTTGCTGACTATTTTACTAATCTATCCTTTGATGTTGCAGGTAACTTTGAATTTAAGCATTTTAAGAAGATACCAGTAGCAGGCAGAAAAATCATCAATGCAGAAAAGCTTAGCATTCCTGAATTGAGGATAAGACAATCAAATTAAGAGTTGAATTCAATCTATATTCACTTATAGGCTCATCGATGTTAATAAGGATAACTAGATGTTGGCTATTGAAGTTTCATCTCGCCTGAATTAAATTTAGTTGGTTACTTATCATGCACCTGGTGAGAGCTTTGAGGTGTCTTGTATGATAAAAAACCAGGGTGAGTGAACTTAATGGCATTTACTTCATTGAGAATGATTATTTAACGACTGAATTGCCTGAAAAGTATAGACTGATACCTGATTTTTGTTAGTGCAGGGCCGTTTGGCTTATGGTGTGAATGGAAATACTGAATTACTTGGAAAGTTCATATTCAACCTTGCATAAAACAAATGATTAGTGTTTGTCTCATTGATCCAAATCTTGGTGGTGTTTCAATCCACCATATTTGGATTGAAAAAAAGAAACACTAAATCCATATGATTAATCGAGCAAATCTCAAATAGGATGGTGACAACAAGAAATTGATTTATCTCTAGATCCATGGAATAGCAGCGACGACAATCAGCTCATCATAACAACTTAAATCAAAAGGTTTTCGACTTTAGCTTCATCAGAGTTGGGTGGATAGAGCTGCAACAATATTGCTTAACCAGATCTTCAATGGAAATATAATCGTAGACAACATTTGAAGGGTGCTAAATTATACCTACTGCAATGTTCCCCATGGTTATGCTTAGCTCAGATCCGAAGGTAACTCATTTGAAGTTCAAAAGGCACTTTCCACAGTAGCAAGATCAAGGTGAAGTTGGAGTTTGGCTGAAGATGAAGAAGCGGAAGACCCACTTTCCTTTTCTAGAAATTTTTTTATGTCTCCTTCTATTTGTTACTTTATTAATTTATTTGGGTAGAATGGGCATTTTGACCCTCTTCTTTGTAAATTTTTGTTCTTTTATCAATAAAAGTGGCCTAATGACCCGTTTGGATTTTTTTTAAAAAAAATTATTAACTAGTGGTTTTGGTCTATGGTTTTAAGATAATGGTATTGTACTATTGGTGGTTTTCGATTTTCTAGTTAAGCTATTTCTTGGTCATTAAGTTAGGATGGTGGATAAGATTTTAGGGGTAATTTTCAGCTTTTTTAGTCTAAGAAAAGTTCTCTTTTATTTTTTATTTTTTCCGGCAAGTCGCCGGAGTTCCACCGGAATTCGAGAAGTCCACCACCCAAAGGCCCCATTTCCCCCCGCCCCCCTCTTTTCTTTTCTGTCTCACACTACTAGAAAACACAAACCCCACCACTGGAATTTGATCAACCAATTACTGTTCCTTCCTTAAATAACAGCAACACCTCGCACCACCTAAACACCACCATTCACTCTCTTCCTCAACTAGAACCCGCTGTTAAAATAACCAGACCCACCATTGTTCTGGTCAACAAAAACCATCGCTCAACCTCACTGGAACCCCTCACCGTCTTTTTTTTATTCTCCGACCAGACATCAAATCACTACACTACAACAAACCAATCAGCCTCCAAACTCGAGTCAGCCACCAAAAATCCCCATTCCACCACCACCAAAATGACCTCAAACGAACCAGACCCCCTCTCCTTTTCCCCTTTCATTTTTGTTTCTTTTTGCAGATACAAAGATCTATACTTTCCGGAAAATCTCCGAATTCCATCTCTAGTAACCCACAACTTCACATTACAAGCAAACAACTTAGCCGTGGATCTCAGTATATACATTTTCCCCCTTTGAAGCAATTGTGCAAAAGGTGCTTTGATGGTCACAATTTTTTTCCTCTTTTTTTCATTACGTATGTGTGTATATATTTTTATTCTTTTTGCTAAGTTTTGTGTTGATACTTTATTTTTATAGTACATATTTTTTTCATTGCTTTATTTTATCCATTTGATTATTTTGGTTACTAATGCTTCATTTTTTTTTCTTGTTGTTGATTCTCTTTTATTTTTCAATGCGTTGCTTTTGATGCATTTTTAATTATTCTTTTTGGTGATCGTTACGTTTTGGTGATCATAGTTTATATGTTTTGTTTTATTTTTGTTGAAAAACAAAAGGACCAGGACAATACAATAAATTATAACCCAATTCAGATACTTTCACAATCTAAAACCAACTACTATCTCCTTCTCCTAAAGTTCCTCCCATCTCCAATAATGGCGCTCCGAGTGGTACATCGTAGTCTCCTATTATCCAATTCGCATAAATAACACATAGTGTTGACGTTGCAATATCGAATTGGACGTTAACGTCTTGATTTTTGAAAATACCTAATCCGGTACTATAATTAGATTTAATTATGAACCTAACGGGTGTACTGATTGTTCGTCCTACATTAGAGTTGTAATGGAACACACCGTTAGGACATGGTGTGGATGAATTTCAGGAGGGACCTAGGTACACATCACCACCCACGGCACCACGACCAATCAAAATGATGTGGTAACTTGCACGAGGATCGAGTGCATTATCGTTGGTGTCTAGTACTAATTTATTGGTAGCAATAGGTAAGTCGATGGGATTTTGGAAAGTGAAAGTTGATGAAAAGGCAATAGAGGGAAGTAATAATAAACATAGAGTAAAGAGGAGTAAATAGTTGGTGATGTTTGAGTTGTGTATTTGGATTATTGCTTGTGAGT
>JAJOOO010029107.1:0-21230 GCA_029582685.1 Solanum piurae
TGTGGCTATAAATCATTTCATCAAGGGTAAAATGGGTTAAATTATTACTCCCTCTGTCCCAATTTATATAGTTCATGTATTATGTATGATATTATTTAGTACTCCCTCCGTTTCAATTTATATGAGTTAATTTGACTTAACACGAAATTTAAGAATGGGAGAGATTTTTGAAATTTGTGGTCTAAAATAAGTGATAGAAGTGTGGCTATAAATCATTTCATCAAGGGTAAAATGGGTTAAATTATTACTCCCTCTGTCCCAATTTATATAGTTCATGTATTATGTATGATATTATTTAGTACTCCCTCCGTTTCAATTTATATGAGTTAATTTGACTTAACACGAAATTTAAGAATGGGAGAGATTTTTGAAATTTGTGGTCTAAAATAAGTGATAGAAGTGTGGCTATAAATCATTTCATCAAGGGTAAAATGGGTTAAATTATTACTCCCTCTGTCCCAATTTATATAGTTCATGTATTATGTATGATATTATTTAGTACTCCCTCCGTTTCAATTTATATGAGTTAATTTGACTTAACACGAAATTTAAGAATGGGAGAGATTTTTGAAATTTGTGGTCTAAAATAAGTGATAGAAGTGTGGCTATAAATCATTTCATCAAGGGTAAAATGGGTTAAATTATTACTCCCTCTGTCCCAATTTATGTGACTTACTTTCCTTTCTAGTCAGTCCCAAAAAGAATGACACATTTATGTATTAAGTAACAATTTAATTATAAAATGTCTATTTTACCCTTAATGAAATGATTTACAGCCACACAAATTTCTACCATTCATTTTGGACCACAAGATTTAAAAGTCTTCCTTTCTTTCTTAAACTCCGTGCCGAGTCAAACTACCTCACATAAAATGGGACGGAGGGAGTATTAAATATAGTAATGTGTCATTCTTTTTTGGACCGACTCAAAAAAGGAAAATGAGTCATATAAACTAGGACAGAGGGAGTACTATGTTTGGTAGGAATTTTGGACCTATGTGTATTAGTTATACACCCTATTTGGTATATTATAGGGTGTGACAAAGGAGTACTACGTTCGATAGGAGTTTTGGACCTATGTATAGCTAAATACATGTATTAGTTATACACCCTATTTGGTATATTATAGTGCGTATAATACCTTCCATTTGGTGGTATTAGCAATACATAGGATTTAATACCATGGGATTAATATATGTAAAGACAAAAATACCCCTCAAATCCTTTTAATCATTTTGTTTATTTTCTTGGTTTTATGTTTTATATTTGTACTAGTAAATTTATTAAAATAAATTAGCTTACAAATTTTATTATATAGAGAGAATTGTTTGTTGCTAAAGTAATCCAATACATATCAACACAATATTTGAAATGTGAGTCGTTTAACATTTACTAATTGAAAAGGCAAATATATGACCACTTGACGTTTGTGATCTTAATTGATAAATATGTGGTTTTCTGATTATTTGAATTTTGAACAATTTATAAAATTGCATACATACTAAAAGTACAACTCGCAATTTTTATGAGTAAACATAGATAGTTTATTAGTTTACTATTGTTTACCATCTTTTCGCTTTTTAAAAGTAGATGGTCTATTTTTTAAAAATTGAAAATTGACGTTTAGTGAATGATCAATTTATAAGATGACAATTATTTACCATCAACTAATTCAAGTGAGAAAATACTAAACATGCGACAAAATTGTTCTTTTCCTTGCTAGTTAGAAGGCCACAAAAAAATAATATTGTCCGGTAGTTATCTACCTTGACCCAATTAATGAAATAGAAAATCACTTAATAATTCAAGGATATAATTGGAAAAGAACTTTTTGTAGAGTTTTAAACCAAACACAAGATTAGGACACTTGATAAAAAGTAATCCCTGCATTACGAATCCCTACGGTATTAATCTTTGTACCAAACGACCCCTTAGAATCTCCCATCAAGTGATTTCAGTAGTCATCCTGATTTTATCTCTTTCCCTTTTCTAAACTATATAACAGAAGACAATCTATGCATTGTCTAGTTGAGTTTTTGTGCTTTTTGTTCATGCTGTGATTCATATAAGTTATAGTGGAGTTACTTTAGATCCTTAATGAGCAGTACGTTGAAAAAACTTCCTTCCATGTATGTGAAATGAAAGAGTATATACTAACCTCTCTACTCCTGGTCTAGAGGGACCTCCATTAATGTGCTTGTGAGAAAGAATCTCTCTCGCAGCCAGATACTCCAAAACCTGTAGAAAGAAAAACAGTTGACATATTCTGGCCAAAAGCTAGATAAGATCTTAATAGCCACGTTGAGTCTACTGAGCATTTCCAAGAGAACACTCTGGCACCAAAATAGTTTCGTCCATATAAAAAGCTAGAAACAATTTTGTCCTCCCCTTGTAGTAAAAATGGGACCTAAGGAAGCTACGGAGACAATGCTCAATTCCATATCCTCAATTGTTAATTGGCTATTCGATGCTTCAGCCATCATATAAGGAACTTATGACCACATAAGAGTGACGTCAATGAATACATTTTTAAGACACTTCAACTTCTTGCTCAAACCAATTCCATCAAGAATAACTAACAAATAAAAAGTTCTCTCCACAGCCTCTCAAATCCTGGTACTGCTAAAAGAGCTAGTTCATCAGTCAGTAAATTTTACTTGAACTGAATAAATTCTAAAGTAATTACCTTAAGCAACTTTCTGAGAATTGGGATCTTATTGAATTCCCTTTGAGATCGTTTCATTATGTTGTGTAACATCTGCAAACCTAACAAGCAAGAAACAATCACACTCCAACAGTCAGTAATTTATTCGGGGCAAAAACAAAAAGAAGTATTGAAGCGTGCAATAAGCACCACATTACTACCATTCTTGTCTATAATATCCACCAAAACAGTGCGCGACTTGGTCTTCAAAAGCGCATCAAGGATCATTGAAAGATCCCGGTTACTGCATAAAGAAGAAAAATGAAAAATAGATTAACGAACAAAAAGTATCACCAACAAAGCATGGCAACTGAAGAGTTTCCAATAGGAAAGCCATCTATTACCTCTGAATAGCTTCACCATTGCAGTTATCCCCTGAAGCAGCAGTTAAAAGGAGGAGCTTCAAGTAGCACCTAGATGCATCCTGCAGAGAAAAAAGGTTAACGTATTCAAATGTAGAGTGATCTAACATTAATCAAGCACACATTAACCATAGCATAAGCGACACTGTAAAGAGGACCAATGAAGACCTAGAAATGGAGACATCACTAAAACTTATATCAAGTGCCAAATCATAAGCCATCTTTCACCCTCTATGAGCACCCACCAGGCCTCTCTTTCACATTTCTTGTCTATGGTGTTTCATCAATACACAGCAAAGAAGCCACACCAAATGGCAGTGGAAGGATGGACAGAAAGCTGAGGAAATGTGCATTCCATTAAAAAAAATGATTACTTTTTCCAAATTCAGTGACCTAAGCACTAGAAACACAACCTGGTGAAAAAACAAAGCAGCCACTACTCCCGATCACCAAACAGAAGAAAAGAAGGTAATATAGACTACATCCTGTAGCTAGGAACTACTTACCCTGCGTTTGCTTATCCCACCATCATGATCCAGCAACTCATTAAGCTTCTCTTCAACTGCAGATTCAGGCGCAAGAGTTTATTTTAATGATACTTCCAAATCTACAGATTCCAAAAGCTTGATAATAATGGTATACCTGCTTCAAACCGACCATTTGCGGAATCATGTGTTGGTTTCTTGAATTTAGGTTGTGGAATTTGCAATTTATTGTTCACATCAGGTGCAGATGTCATATTCACAGCACTATTCTTCGACTTTCCCTTTTTAACTGAAGATGATCGACGAGAAGATTTCAACGATTCATCACTGGCTTCCCCATTGCCTGATTTCTTCCTCAAAGACTTGCTAAGCATAGCATTTGGAGATGGCAGTGCAGAAGAAATTTTGTCAGCATCCAAGCACTCTCCTTTGACTTCAGATATGGTTTTAGCGGTTATATCTTCCGACTGCAAGGAATTTCCCACAGGTCGTACAGAAGAATGCAACAGGCTTTCTAGCCCCTCCATTGCCTCAGATGATTCCTTCTTCTTCAGAGATAATGAAGGAGATTCATTGTGGAACTTGTTGCTTTCCTCCTTGATCTTCAAGCCAAAAGCAGCAACAGAGTTGTCCATGTTGAAATTTTCTTGTTTCATTATATTCTGTGTGTGTGTTTGGGTGGTATTCTCCAGGTTTCCAGTAAAAGGTTCATCCAGTTTATATTTGTTTCTAGGTGTTTCCCCTGGAGTTCTAATTTCTGTGACATCAAATGAACTTCTTGCAGATAGAATTTTGTTTAGTTCATCACCCATGTCACCATCCTCGCAGAAAACAACGGGTTCAGGATAGTCATCATCTGAATCAGCCTGAACTATCACTTCGGCATTCTGCAGATCTCCACCTATATAGCCCAGACAGCGAGGCGAGCCACAGACACATTTTTTCGCTGCAGCCCCGAAGACACGCACATAATTGTAATCAAATGTAACCTCCTCACCCTGAACAAGCAAACCATAAGCACATTAATTGGGAAAATTAACAGAAACAAATGAAAAGACATTTACTTAGATTGCAAACTTGTGATAACTCAAGATTTGATCCATAAAGGTTATGTAATCAAAAGCCTAGTCAGGAAACAGCTAGCAACTTGTGAAGCAAATGGATTCCAGGAACCAGTAGGAGAAGCATACCTATTTACTTCTTCCTATCACTCTCACTCGTCTCTCACCAGAAACATGAAAAGTAAAGATGGAGAAAAGGCTTCTGCTAAAGTAAAGGGGGAAAAGATATAGACAGCAGAATAGGATAGAATATTCCTAGAGTAGAAAAAGCAAGAGGTTTGATTTGGTTTCACACATTTAACAAATTTAAGGGTAGCAGGTGATGGCTCATACCCAAGAATTCAGCAGCTAGTACAAGTGTACTGTTAAAACTACATCATTATATTATTTTTTTGACAAAGTAAAACTACATTATTTATTTGAAGAAGAAGACCTTCCTAGATAACAAGTGACAACAGAACTAAAATTAAAATCCATAGGCAGATGATCTATCATAAACTTCAGTGTCATCAATTAAGCAGCTTGAAGAAACAAACTCGACAAGTCAGACTCAGACTACAACTTCTTTTTCCAGAAATTATCTGTAAAATACTACTCCCTCTATCCCATTTTATCCCATTTTATGTGGCACCACTTGACTTGGAATGGTATTTAAGAATTAAAGGAGAACTTTTGAAACTTGTGGTCTAAAACAATCTTTAAATATTTGTGTGGTTGAAAATCATTTCATCAAGGGTAAAAGGGGTATTTTAAAGTTAAATTGTTTCTAATTATAATAAGGTGACATTCTTTTTGGGACGAACTAAAAAGGAAAAAGTGCCACATAAAATGGGACGGAGGGAGCACTAAAATTAACTTAACTAGATTGTGTACGAAAAGCTCAACCATCACTATTTTCATCATGCTACGATCCCTGTTCAGATGAACGTAGCTAGCTCAGATGCCATTTGCTACAATTTTTTTGATAAGTAGATGCCATTTGCTACAATTTTTTTGATTCATAGATGCCACTTGCTACAATTAAGATAAAAAATTAAAGCATTTTTATTGAACTTTGAAACACCAACAAGTAGTTACCAAGAAATACCAATAGTTAAATTTTCTTGTCATTGAACCTATTCAGACTTGGAACTCATTACATAGGAATATATGAATCCTATAAATAGTGTAACAGATTGAAGGGCGAGGAAACTTATTGCAATCCACAACAAACAACAGGATAAACCTCGAAATAAATTATGAATCTTTCAAGTCTTGAATTCTAAAGTTTAACCAGTTAACCCACAGTTTAGAATGCAGTGTTACTCTTATAATTCTCGATAATCATGTATTGAGCACAACTAAGAATAGCCACTACACCCTCTTCAAGAATTCCTAAATAGAGTTTTGACAAGCCCCTCTTCCAATCTGGAATTGGGGTCTACGTACTACCATGCAGACAAATTCTTAGAAAACAGAAACTCTCAGATATATGATTTTTTATTTTTATCTGAAACTCATTATCAGTTAAAATAATCATGTTTGTTTGAAACTGATATCGATTAACATAATCTTGATATATTTCAGCATAAAATTCCTTTTTCACAAGTATGATTGGTCCCAAGGGCAGGTCAAAGACGGATTTCTCGGTTATCAAAAAAAGAAAAATTCTTTTTTCACAAGAACAAAGTAAGAGGGAATGCAACCCGAACACATCTCTGTATTCAAGGCCTAAAGGCTAGAACAACTAAATGACCCATCTAACATTAGACCAAGATTCTACCAACAATTCCACCATGAACTACCCTTTACATGGCAAATCTTAAACCATAACAGTGTCTTTTTTGGCTAATCATATTTTTGTAAGAGTAAATTTTCTTCACAAGCAGTATGGCATATATTCATTGGCAAGCTACTAAAATTAGAAGCATATCAAATATCACCAAAGGACTTGCTAAAAGTGATTATGGAATGCTCATTGTAACAAACCAATAACTATCACAAGAACCATAATGCAACTGTCCTCAGCTTAGGTGTTAGAGATCTCAGAACTACTCCTAATGTTTTTGTTGACCATACATATAATTGGAATGTCCATTAAGACGAGAGGAGAATCCACTTTTTTTCTTCACTAACTATGAACAAAGTAAAAACAACAAATATCCCGTAAAAATGTAAAACAGTGAAAGCCAAATTACAATCAGAAGGAGACACTTTACCTTCTTGATATCCCTTAGAGCAAAGAGTCCAATGCAAACCTCTCCATTGACCATCCACTGTGTTAGCAAGTGAAAGAAAGTTAAGTCACAAAAGTACTCAAAAATATATCAAGTAAGAGAGGGGGGATTGGTATTTTATTTGATTAGAAAACCAGTGATTTAAAAAAAAAGATGAAATTTACAAACACAAAATTTGATATAATCAATCACAGAGAGTAGATATGCAGGGTTATGCATGCATTACTGCCTGCTGCTATCTTTTGATGCATCTGGAAGGAAAGGAATGGAATTGTAGATGTTTTGATGAGATTTCAACTCCTAAGCACATTCTTAAGTCCAACTGTTTGGTCATCGTATATAGTTAGTTCAACCAGGCACCTTGTAACTACTGTTGAACTTTTTTTGCACTATGTCTGCACTTCAGTTATTTAGTAAGTTCTTGTACAGGAGAAGACACCTTTTGCTGTAATTTTTTTTTTTTTTTTGAAGGAAGGTAGCAATTGTATTTCTATTTAACAAAACTTGGACACCCCAAAGAAAGTGCTAAGTTGAGATCTTTACAAAAACAACCAAAAAGTACAAAAGAGCACTGTCCAAAAAATCTATATTCTTATACATTGCCAATTAAATTAACTAAGTCACCTACTTTACCATATACTTTGTTTACACCAAAAAGAGAACAGCCTAAGACAATTATCCTAATTTTATGGATAGAACTGCTAGTGCCTTCAAAAAATCTGGAATATCATTCTTTCCACACACTCCACCAGATGCAAGCAGGGATGCTCTTCCACCAATCCTCCTCCCCTCCTCTGTGCCCTACACTCCACCAGCTACTCAGAAGCCCCAGAGTAGAGCTAGGTATTACCCATTTTATCCCCAAAATACAAAAAGAACATATGCCAAAGATTTATAGTTGCCTTGCAGTGTAAAAAGAGGTGATCAATCCTCTCAACCTCCTGGTCACATAAAAGACATCTTAAAAAAATCTGAAAACCTCTTCTTTGTAAGTTGACTTCAGTTAGGCATGCTTTGCTAATCACCAACCAAACAAAAAAAGACACCTTCATTGGAATTTTTACTTTCCAAACTTGTTTCCAAGGCCAATTCACCTTAATAGGGCCTCTCTAATTCAGGTTCCAGTAAACTGATTTTACTTTTAAAAAATCCCTTTGTTATTCATTTTCCATCTAAGTCTGTCATGGCAATCGGATGTACCACCAAAAGATCACAGTAACTGCAACATTCTGTTAAAACTCTCAATTTCCCAATCATTTAGAGCTCTTCTAAAAATCAGATCCCAACCTTGCAAACTCCACCATTGATTGATCATGTTGCAGTAATTTTTTGCCTTACATCTTCTTGACGTCTTCTGATGGGTACTCAAAATTTTCTAATTTCAATGGGCTCCTAGACTACACTCCAAAAATTTAATATGCATCATATGTTAATTATATTAATTAAGTGATGCCCCCAAACTCTTACGGAATTTTCTCTCCCTTAAATTAATACTCCTAGTACATTAAAATAGTTAATGGTGTTCTGTCATCTTACTAAGAATTTTCTAAACTTAAATCATTTTCCTATCGAGCATAGAATGCAGCAGTACACATCGTTCACAGTCTTTAATTAGTTCACAGTTACGAAGTATGCGTAGGTCCAGAAATCCCACTGATGATATTTTTCCATTTAGAGTCTTGATTCTCACAATTATTTTAATTTGGTTTGAATTTTGTTAAAGAATCAACCAGAGACTACAAATTGTGATAGATATCTATAAAAGAAATTATGATAATTTGGTTTGAATTTTGTTAAGGAATCAACCAAAGACTACAAATTGTGATAGATATCTATTAAAGAAATTATGATACTTAAAAATTAGATAACTATGTAATGAACAAGTCTATCATTGGGCTATGTTTTCTTTTCTCCTATTGTTTTTTAATTTCCCATCAAGGATTTGCAAAAACTAAATTTGTTTTTTTATAAGGCAAACAAAAGAAATTTGAGATTTATACACTCATGTAGAAATGAGTTTTGTTAGGCCTCATTTGTTTGCACTTAATGTAGGTCTGAAATGACCTAAGCCCATTAAGTGCATTTGTTTTTTCTTAAAAAATATCCCTTCATAGGCCTGAATATATCTGACCAAATCAGATCTGTGAAAGAGTCTTAATACCATTCAGAATTTAAAATTCACGCTCTTATTTTTTTCTCACATTTTTTCTCTCAAACTCATGCTCTTTTTTATTTTCTTCTTCCTCAAATCAATTTCGTTCTACCCCATTTTTTTCAACTATCAATCAGTAAATTATCAAATTCCATTTGGATATTTTCGAATCCAATTCTCCATCTTTTTCTATATTTTTCTCTTCAATAAGTAAATTTTCAAGTTCCGTTTGGGTATTCTCAAATCCAATTCTCCATCTTTATTTTGTATTTATCTCTTGAAATAGTAAATTATCAAATTTCTTTGAGTATTCTCGAATCCAATTTTCTATCTTTATCTGTATTTTCAATGCTAGTTTTCAATCGTGAAATTAGGGTATAAAGAGACCAACAAGATGCCCACAACTTAAGCCTAACAAAGGAAAAATATAGCATCTAGATTTCTGTGAAAAAATAAAGAGAAAGAAGAGCATTGAGATTAGATATTCTACCCTTAAGAGTATCTTTGAATGACAAATTCTGAAAACGACTGAAATTTTTGGATATGCATGAGTTATCTTGTGTATTAATTACACTCCATGGATATGATCTTTTTATGTCTATGTGGTTCCAGCTAGTGATCTGGAACTTGTGAAGAACTTGGATGTTTTGCTACTATGGTGGTCTAGAATTTGTACGTTTCATTACGTAGTTACAAAATTCCTACTCTTTTCAAAATACTCCATGGTTAATTATATTTTTATTTAAATTATGTATTTATGATATTTACAAATAAATAAATTAGGCACATTAAGATGTTGAAAAACAAACAGTCTTAATGTTCAATGTTCAGATGTAGAGACAACATCCTAATAATTCAAATATGCACCAGATTCAGACATCTTAATCATAATGAAAACAAATGAGGCCTTAATGTGTTTTTCTAATTTAAGTAGATCATTAGTAGCCAAGTTTCACACAGCAAAATCCAGAGAGTACCTAATAGAACTCTATTTCTATTACTACGTTTTTACCAAAATAACGTATAATTTCATGTATTTGAGGGCTATTTTAGTCAACCAGCATTGTATTCGTGGTTCTATCAAAATATACATAGATTATGCATCAATTTTTTCCCCGAAGAAAAATGAAAGAAGAGCACCATTCGGCTTCATCAAACAATATTAATCTTCAGTATCGACAACATGTCCAATCAAGGCAAAGTATACATAAATATGGGGTCAGCATACGGCCAATGGAGGGAACGGAATTTCTGGTTTTCCCACAAAACCTTTTCCTGAAGAAATTGCCATTCATTGTGAAGCTGAAAAGAACATGAAAGCAGATTTTTGGACCAAGTGTTAATGAGTGAAGTAGAAAGTACAATCACCTTTTCTGTGCAGCAATTAGGATCACAGCTATGGTTAATGAAACGTCCCAAATTCCCTTTAGCACATGCATCTATAACCTGACATATGAGGCATGAAAGGACATTACAAAGGTGAGAGAGAACAGATAGATTGAAATGCCACAATTATGGGCCTTCACAATCTACACTAGCCACTGGAAAGTGATAGAAAGATAAAATCAATTCATACAAAGAATAGTTCACAAAATATAAATGACTGAATAACAGGATATGTATCCAAGATAACTCATAACAACAACAACAACACCTACTTACCCAATGTAATCCTACAAAGTGGGGTTTGGGGTGGGGAGGGTAGAGTGTATGCAGACCTTACTCCTACCTTGGAGGTAGAGAGGTTGTTTCCGATCGACCCTCAATTCAAGGAAAAAACAGTGCAAAGCAGTACGGGAAAAGAAATAACGGAAGTAAAGAAGCCGCGGCAATATACCATCGAAAACATGACAAATCATTCTGAACAGTAATTACAACAAAATAATATGACAATCGAAATACAAGAAACAACGGGTAGTAACCGAACTCAAAGGACAAGAAACTACAGGAGTAATTCCCAACTTCATCCGAGTTCTGACCAAAAAAAGAAAGAAAGAATGAAACAAGGCAAACATTAATACCTCACTGCCATTAAGTGTCATGAAATAGAAATGCTTATGACCCTTTAGGGCATACTCCTTTTGTCTTGCATCATACGCATGCAAGTCCAACACCTAGAAAAAGTTACACTTACAGCCTGTTATATATCAAAAATGCAATGGGAAACTATGCTTAATTATACGCATGCAAGCAACTTATAGAAATTTATAAAAATTATCAAATTGCTACCCCATCAAATTATAGATGGATGGTAGCCACAAAGTAAATTTGAAACAAACTCTAGATCAGGTCGCAAGTACTCTTTGAATTCTAGCTTTTTCTAATACTATGTTACAAATCAATTCTGCCTATGAAATTCACAACCTATTAGCTTTGCATCTCTACCACCAAGACCGGATAAAGGTGTGGTTGGATGACTTCCAACTTAAAATAAGGCAAGTTATGATGAATGCCCACAATGATGAATGTGTCCAGATGCCTAGTCATAGGAGTGCACGCTACAACAATACCATGGTGCGGTATAAAATGGGCATAGAGTTCCATTGCACTGTCTGGGTGAGAAGGAGTATGAGCAAAATGGTCTCCACATCATGGACAAGTGAGGTAAGAAGTCAATTCGACCACATTGACACTTGGATGTGGTATAAGACATGAAAGGCATTCCACATTTCCGTGGCATGATGAAGTAAGAGGGAAAACTAACATTGGAAGATACTCTAAAGATAACGAGACAATATTGTGTATCTACAATAGACTAAGCGAACAGGCAAAAGGTTAGAGAGATTGACAAAACAAGTTATAAATAGTAGTGTTGTAGGTTAAAAGAATAGGACAAGGAGAAAATCATTGCAAAACCAAGATTTAAGGATAAAAGTACAGAGAAGAGAATTTGATGGCAACAAAGCCATCATGGATTATGGAACATTCTTCAATCCATCAAGGACTTGGAGGCTTAGAGGAAGCATGGGGAGAAGACTTAAAAGACTGTTAAATATTGTGGAATAGTGAACTCACCTCCCCAACATATTCAATAAGAAACTGCCCTTTGGAGACATCCTCAAGCAGCTGCAGGCCATAACCCTTCTTTCCACATTTGAAGCACTTCAATTTAGCATAGTTACGTTTCTGGAACTGCAAGCAAACATAAATGGAGGGTTACACAACCTGCATAATAGAAGCAATATACAATATACTGAGTGTCTTGCAAGTTTAAGTACCTGCTGATTCGAACAACGTTCTCCACATGGACAAGTCCCTCGAACACACTCAACGTTGAGCATCCGATTCAGGCATCCATCTCCACATCCCATTCGGCGGTCTGAAGGTTTGCAATGGCAGACCATGATCTAATAGAGAAGGATAAGAGGGAAATATATAGAAGTTAGAGAAGGAAGCAAATCAGATTTTATTACTTTGAACATCTGACATCATAAGTTGATTCAACGAATAAGTGAACATATACACAGATTTGTCTGAATGCAAGGAAACAGAGATACGGATGTTAGAAGCTACAGATTCCTTGTAAGGTGTACACATGTGTTAAACCTCAGAAGCAAGACCAACTATGGAATGGTGTGCACCATATACTTTTGATTCATGTTAAAAAGGGTCAGGAAAGGCTTATAAAATGTCAATCAAGTATTTAGACACTGTATTGACAACTGAAAAATCTTACTTTCCATCTGTCTTAGCAAACAAATGACATGGTGTTGCTGAAATCACTAAAGAATCTTTTCAAACCCTAAAACTTCTCTACAAACTTGAACTTGCTAAAACAATGCTCAGCAATCCTGCTTCTGTGCTACTAGATAGTTTTTGAAATGCAAAGAAACCACAACCGCTGGCAGAAGAGTATAAAACACCTTTTTGATGGAAGTCCAACCCAGAAAAGTGTGTTGCTAAGAAGAAATTAACTCAGGGATCGTTGTCCTTTTCTTTTGGGAGCCTAAACCCTTCCATCAATCAAGTTGCTTTTTCTTAGAAACTAATTATTGCTCTTATCTATTTTTCATGCTGGATTTTAGCCTTAAACTTAATGATAGTCAATTACTGATGATAGAGAAATTTTCCTTTTGATGACATAATTGAATGGACACCTAGAAGTGTCGGTCTCCCTTGTCAACATGCAATATTCTTAAAGTGAACTAGTTCATACAAGTAATGTCTACAGACAATACAATCTAGTAAACATTGTGGCACCCACTAACCATGACACATCATAGAGTATATGAACAATTGACCTCACAATAACAAAGATACATCGTTTAAAGACCAGGTAATTATTTAAGGGAACCATATACCACACGGACAATATTCTTTCAAATTATGTACCTAAAATATCTCTACCAGCCAAAAGTATGCTTAAAGCCAAAAATAAGACAACATCAAGGAAACAGATAGAAATTGTGTGAAGGAGCACATAATAGACTAGGTAGAGAAGAGCTTAAGTAGATTACAGTTACATTTGACCAAATATTTTTCAAGAAGACTTTGACAATGCCAAAAGAAAAGATTGATAGAATTATGTAATGTAGAAAGAAACATTTGATAGCTAATCTGAAGGAATATACAACTCCAAAGGCCAGAAAATTCCAGAATCCAGAGCGAACAGAAATTATGAGTCAAGCAAGTTAACAATAAGTAATACACATAGCTATATGTTTTCAAAAACATAAATCCCCAACAATTATTTTTATTGCAGCATAAAACTATCTTGCCACACCTGGAGAAAAGGGAAATGTTTGTTATTTGTAAAATGGAAACCAGCAGTGACAATGACGCAACTGTCTAAGCATGAAGCAACTCTACTGAATATAAAATTTCTTTTTAAGGAAAGCTTCCCACAGAGAAAATTGATAGGTTAATCATTTGAGAATAATAGGGTAAATCAAGCTTTATATTTACCCTTTCCTGATGAATTTTAAGATTTAGAGACCAGTCAAGTCTGAGAACACTGCAACATGGGGATTTATTTCCCTATTATTTTTTATTCAAGTTATAGATCCAGACGTATGAGACAATAGTGCAAACTGGATAAAGCATTCACCTCATCAATAGTTTGACTTTTGCGGCTACGATGCAGGAATGAGTTTCTCTTAATCAGAGTCCAAGATGATTGAAGGGAAACTGAAATGCAGACATGTAAGGAAGACAGGCAAATTAGCACAATCTACTCAAAGTCAACATCACCGCTATTCATTACTACAATCATTAAATACCAGGAGCCTTCTTCTGTCCTGATCGATTTGAATTCAAGCGTGTACGGAGGACATCTTCCTCACCAGAGGCATCTGATATTTCCAGCTCAGCATTAATTTCTGAATTTGATTTTTCTTGTGCAATCGAGCAATCAGCCAAGTCTCTATCCGAATTATCCTTACAAGTCCTTTAATGTTACATGAGATACATAAGCAACAAACTCTTGGAAACAAACAAACAACATAGCATTTGCTCAACCGCAATAGTCTGCAGATCCATTAGTAAACCTCAAATATTTCAAGCTTCAAATACTATAAGAAACTTACAGTAAGAACAGATTAGTTGCAAAAGACCATCAGATTCCAGAAAAACACAGTAACTTGTACACCTGATACCTATCTACTATGTATTCGTGTTAATAAGTCAACTTCAGTTTGCAGAAAACAATCTATGCGCATTAAAATTTATATACTTTTTTCTGCAAGCAATAGGCTAATAATCAAGCATATAAGAGTTAAAAATCTTAAAAGACAAGTATTAATGTTTGTCCGTAAAGTTTGTTATTGAATATAACCCTTTCTTTTCTTTTTTTTTCTTTTTTTTTATTATTATTAATTGTAAATGGTGTCCGGGCTAGCTTACATGCACCTTAACCAATCCACTGGGTAGCCTGTCCAACCACAAGCACAGGTTGCCAGGGTAATGCCCATCAAGGCTAGAGCAAATGGGCTCATATCAATTTTTTTTACCTGGTATACAGACTTAGGATCTCCAAGTCAGAGTGCAACTCTTTCTTTTACAAAGTTCAATAGGAGTCTGTCCTAATAGATAAGTGGTTAGATACATATACCTCATTGAAAAGGGTCATTTTTTCTAATTGGATTAGGTAGGAGAGGAAGTAAGTAGTTAGTTTTTCACTCACATACAGAATCACCCACAGCATATAAGCATCAAAGATCTGCATATTGGTTGTGCTAAACAGAATCTGCTGATTAAACTACCAACAGATTAAAACTTACAAGAATCACTTCATCAGCTTCTTTATTTTTTTCTAGTAATAAGTGAAGGGTCAAAGATCCGTTTATTAGCTTTCTAACTTAAGCAACACCACATTCCAGGATGCAAGTGTGAGCTAGTACAATTCAGCAACAAAAAATTGCTTCATTAGTTTACAAAGTAAGGGGAAAACCAAAATCTTCTTACAGGAATAAACTTCAAAGAAGCATGGCAGACAACTAATTGGAAGAGCAGAACATAAGCGCATTCATGATTAGAGGATGAGCAACCACATACCATTTGCAGTTTGTTTCTTCAATTTTATCAGCAAGTACAGAGGCTATACGCCTCCATTTCTGGCAATCATCACACTGCACCCAAGCATTTCTTGGCTGTAAATAAGGCTGACTCACCTCACACCGCATAATGTCCAAGTCTGAGATGCCTCCACTTAAGGTTTCATTTCTGGATCCAACTTCTCCAAACCCGTATGGTGCTTCGTTTTCTAAGACATTAATTTGATATGGTCATTTAATACTACATTGCTTGAGGGTCAGTCAAACATTGAACTCATAAAAATGAATATTTCCATGGTTTTTCTTTTGGGGCAAGGGGCGAGCAGAAGCCTATTCAACTAATCATACCTGTTCCTGGGTGGTGTTTCGCCTCACTTAAACTCTTGACCTGGTCATTCTCATGTCTCACTTCAAGCTTATTATCTTGCTTTTCTTTGTTTCCCTTCTTTTTAGAAGCACTTTCTCTACTTTTGGTTAACTTCTGATTCGGGACCTGTGACCTGCCTTTGCCAGATAAATTTGATCTTTCACTTATGGTAATATTTTGTCCATCATGACAGGATACCACTTTTTCAGCAAACTCAGTTTCTGGTGACTCGGTGCCAAAGCTAGAACAAACATTACCCTCTATGCCACTTCCAAGCTTTGAAGCAGCACAGGAGATATTGAACTCTGGCACTCCTGAACAAGGTAACAGTTCCCCTGAAATAATCTCAGTGCTAGATATGTTGCCTGAGCCAATTCTACCTATTGTTAGAGCAGAAGTATCAGCATAACAAGAGCCCCCTTGTACTTTTTCTCCTTGCATAAGTGGACCAAATATTTGGGAATTGCTCATACTATCTGAACTAAGCAGATCTTTTGAACCAGAACTGGCAAACTTTGGGAGCCTATCTTTTTTCCTTCCTTTCTTGCTCCTGTCATACACACGCAAACTCAGAACATCTCCAGGAGCAACAGATGGCCTAGACGGGATTAAATCATTCAACTCTTCTGGGTCTCCCTCAATAATTTGAGTATCCAGAACCAGGTTGATAACTTCTGAGTCAGGCGAAGTTCCAGAATCTGAGCACCTGTTATCAATTGATGTTCCCTCCTGAGAAGGTGACTCATGGTGAAAGTCCAAAAGCTTGTCCACTGGTTCTTGACTGATGTTCTTTCCAGATAGGCATAATTCAGATACAGAAACATACACATTATCCAAATTTCCGTTGCAACTGGAGAACTGCAGACTGGGCAACCCTGCCTCCAACCGATCATCAAAATTTCTGGCAACATTTGGCAATTCTTTGAATTCTTTTCCAGTAGTACACTGTTTGTCCATGTGATCATCAATAAGAGGAACAACATCCATCAGACAACGTGAACCAAATTTAACTTTCAAGGAGATAGGGCCGGTAGGAATGGAGCTTTTTCCTTTTGATCTCTGCGAGTTTTGACCAGTGTGATTTTTGCCCTGCCTCCCATTTCCCTTACCCTTCTTTGTTGTTTTTGATTTTTTGTGCTCACTTTGAGCTATCTCGAGCACACCGTTATGTTCAACAGCTTGCACCATATTTCCCAGCAAATGCCAAATAGAATAACGAACTTGCTTACTGCAATAGCTTCTTCTCTTTCTTGTAATTTGCAAGAAATTGAAATCTATAGATGCTTTCTTAACTGTTTTTTCCTGCCACTTCTTGCTGGTATTGTAGCTTGATTATGGTCAACGTAGTGCTGTATCCAGTCCACCACCCAGGGGTAAAACACTTACTGTCAGTAAATTTACTTTCCAAAGCATCAAACTTTATACTAGTTTTTTTGACTTTATCATTCTTCTTTTGTAAACAATCCTTGGTTATGCTGATCAAGTCAAAAGCAGCAGCAGTGACATCTGTTCCTGAGACATCACATACAACCATTCCCTGAGACACATAATCGTTTTTTAATCTTACAGAGATCAGGTGATTGCAAAGAGTAAAATAAAATTTCAATGGTGCAATCGGGATCCATGACAAATGAACTTAGATGATTGTACGAGCATATCAACAGTTCTACCAAGCAACACTCAGAGGAAGTAGAGAACTCAACAATCATCTGTCCATATGTCCCCCCCACACACACAAAAAAAAAATGGTGGCATGTAAAGACCGCAGTAATATGTGAGTGCAAATAGCAGTTAAGTAATCAAATAGGCCTTTACAAGCTTTTGAGAAACCACACACACGAAAAGGCACTAATGCTCACCCGATCAAAGAATAGTAAGTTGCAGACCAGTCTTTTCAACTTGCAAGTGGCATCAACATGTTAAGCATAACCCAAAATTCTCTTATCTACCAACAAATTAAGAGAAACAACAAATAGCCCAACTCTTTCAACCCACTTACAGAAAATTTAGCAATTCAACAGTGGACAAACCCAACTCTTTCTACAAGCAATTATAGTCAACCTTATAAAACAAAACACAAGCCATATATATCCACATACTTGCAGAAAGTTAACCAATTCAACAGTTCATAACCCCAAAAATTAGGATAAAAAGAAAAACACCAAATTGCAAAATTAAACCGCATAAGAAAAAACAAAAAAAAACGATAAACCCAACAACGAATAGATAATCTCTAACTACATTGAGCTCTATATGTCGTATGTGCGTGTGTGAAGGCAGAAATAAAAAAAAACGTCCCTTTTGCACTTACACCCACAAAAATCCAAAAACGACAACAAAGGAAAACCCTAAGCAGCTAACGATTTACCAACCCATCAAAACACTAAATTCAAAGCAGCAACACCAATGCCGATACATACACACATACATATTAACCACCCACCATTGACACCCAAAAATATTCAAAAAAATCAGAAAAAAAAATTCAACTCAAAACCAGAGATCACACACGAAGAAGATGACTAACCCGTTGAGAAAAAAAATCAATTGAGAAAGAGGTTGAAGAATGGTCAATAGCAAATTCAATGAATTTTAGAGAGAAATTAATAGTTTTTTTCGTTTTTCTGGGTTGGTGTAGAAAGAGAAAGTAAAGGAATCGCTTCGCGGTGTCTCCAAACGGTTTTTATGGGAAAGGGAAAAGGGATCCGCCCGGACCAAATCCTAATATCTATTTATTGTGAATTGTATGATATATCAACTTTATCAATTTGGGCTTGATGGATAAGGAATAGTTAATTTTTGGATGAATTTATTATATATTTAGTTGAAAAACTTACAAAAATGACTATAGTTACAAAATTATTGAATTTTAATAGCTATAAGTATGATATTTATCAAAAATGACTACAGTTTATGTCTATATCTAGCTATATTTTTGTATAATTTTAATTATTATTATTATACAGTAATACAATTACAATTATAATTTACTAAATAAGGTAATTTATGTTAGTGTGACAGATAACCCTTTAATTACTTGCCTAAGACTCTCAACTTTTCATTATTAAATTACCAACTAATATTTACCTATTGAAAACATATCCACTCAGATTCCAATTATTAAATAAACAAAAATATTGGGATACATTTTACTCCATTGTTTTGTTGCCTCCATTGTTCTTACTTCATTATTCTTATTCAGGCGTCATAAAGGTATTCATAGAATTTTGTTTAGTTAAATTTACCTATTATATTTGATGACTTGATTGTATTTGTGAATGAATCCTATTTCTTTCGATTTTAAATAGGTGAACTCCATGTCAAGCATAACTTGTATAGTAATCTACATATGTGGCGCTTCAATCAGATGATTCACCACATAGAATATGATTTTCTACTAAGAAAAATGTATTATTTATACAGTTAGTATATGAATACTTTGATTTCAAATGGATACAATGACTTATTTAACTTAATGTAATAATATATCTAGGATACAAACCATCATAGAACTTAATGTATTAATATATCAAATTTGGTAAAGTATATCAGTTTAGCATACGAGCACAACAATTTAAATACATTTACCTTATGAATACACCTATATAATATACATATGAATACCCTTGTTGTTAAACAAAAATTGGATACATTGGACAACCCAAAAAAAAAGAAAAATAGAACATAACACAATGTGAGTACCCAAGTGTATTCAAATATACTTATATACCCTAATCAACCTTTCAACTTGTGATGATATTTCAATACAATTGACAATCCAAAAAAAATAAAAATGAATATAATATAATACAAGTATCCAGATGTATAATTATTTCACTGTATAAAAAATTGAAAATCCCACAATTCTCATTCACTTTTTGCTCATGTCCTCCCTGTATTACTTTTTTTTCCCCAACTATATACATATGAATACAACTTGTTAATTTTCTTCCTGTTTTTGTTGTACAACTAAACCTCAATCTCTTTATCCTCTTGTTCTTGTTGTACTACTTTTTTTCACTGCTATCAAAATCAACGAAGGAAGTTCATCCAACAATTCATCAAACAAATATATACCGGAGTACTGATTTTCGCCATTATAATGAAAAAAAACTTCAATCGAAACCCTATGAAAATAGATGAAACATATAGATGTATACAAATATAATCTTCATAAAAATAAGAAAAAATGCAATTAGAAGATACCTAATGTAGATGAATCACAAAAATCACTCCTGCAATTATGCAAAAGGATCGTGAATCAGAAGGATTTTTGAAAAATAAAATAAAACAAATCGGTGTTAAAGATATTTAAAGAGAAAACATTGAAGATGGTAAACATAGGGAACAAGCACAGTAAAACATGCCTGACATAATTGATTAGGCCTGTACTAATTACTTTGCTATTTAATATTTCTTAATATACATATAAAATTTAAAAAAATGATTATTCATGTATAATTAATTAACTTTGCTATTTAATATTAAAGTATATCCATATAACACAAAAAAAGTAAATTATAGCTATTCATCTTAAATATATATTAATGTTTGCTATATCCTGTAGTTTTTCCTAAAATTATTACATAATTTATTATGAGGTTAATTATCTTGAATGTCTAGATTTCAAAATATATGCTTATTCTTTATTTGGTGAATTTATTCGAGAGGATTTTCAAAGTGATCTTTGTGTTGATAATGTGAGTCGTTTTTTGAGTTGTTATTATTTTTATCATGTGGTTCACATTGATCATAATGTGGAAATTGAGTTAAAAAGTGTAAACATTATTGTTGATAAAGTTTAATTGAATGATAAATTCCTTGTTAAATTGTATATATTTGATAAAAGTGATGATACAAAATTTAAAGAGTGCATGACTTGTGGCTTGCTTGAGGGTGTTAATTGTTTAAATGTTAGCAAGCTAACTCTCAAAATATTTGTTGAAAGTTCATATTTTATTCGAAAAGTTCTCTAAAAATGAAGAACGTATTTTACAGAATGAGAAAGGTACTATTGAGAGTAGTGGTAAATTGATAGGTGCTAGTTTTTGTGTCAGTTTCTTTACTTACTCTAATTTTACTTTTGGGTAGGGGTGTACAAAATCGAATCGAAAACTGGACCAAACCGCAAATCAAGTCAAACCGAGAAAAAAAGTCCGACTAGTGATTGGTTTGACTTGATTTGGTATTGAAAAAAAAAACCCGACTATATTTGGGTTGGTTTGGTTTTAACTAAAAAAAAACAACCCGAGACCAAACCAACCCGACATTATATATATAATTTTAAAATTTTATTTTATACATAAAAATATTTACTTTAATATAATTTTTAAATATTTCTTATACTTTTTCATAGTTTTTATCTTTTAATATATTATTTCAAGTTTGAAACT
>JAJOOO010029108.1:0-18610 GCA_029582685.1 Solanum piurae
AAGAAGAAACAATGGTTTATTGAAGGGTGGGGAAGATGAGTGTTGGAGAAAGAGGAAATTTTCGTCAAAATTCACTTCTAACGCGCCTAGAGGAGGTGAGAACACCTCCTATGACAGGTCAGCGTTTAAGTGTGTAGAAAATAGAGAAATATGAAGTTCAGGGGGTAATAGGACACCCGTGAAGTTGGAGTGTGTAGTTGAGATTTCGGGTATAGGGTGGGGGGGTTTTAGACCATTTTCTCTAATTTTTACATATCAATATAATAAAAAATACTACTACATTGTTAATGTAAGTTAAAGTTATTATGTTTCACTCTTAAAAACGAAAGAAAAAAAGGACAAATATATCTGAATTATCGTAAATAATATGCAGATATCATCCGTCATACTTTTGAAACATTGGTACTAGGACATATATGTTCTTTATACTATAGGACATACACGTGTCATAATCTTATTCATCGACCCGATATTTATTAAATATCAAATCGACGAATCGCCACGTGTCCCTATTTAGTAATCTGTTAGAGTGAAGGGCATATATGTTCTAGTTTTTAGACGGAAGGGCCATTAATATCCAAAAATATGACGGATGATATCTGCATATTATTTACGGTAGTTCGAGATATATTTGTTCTTTCTCCCAAAACAAAATTAGGATAATTAAAAGTGAAAAATGGAGCTAAGTAATTTCCAATTTATAGAAACTTCCATTCAGAAAACACAATTGTTAAATCAAGAACCTTCCTTTGTATCAGCTGAGGATTGAAAATGGAGGTGGTACATGTACAACATCGGTGGAGATTAAGGTGGTCGTTCAAGAATGCCACCATTATCGTCACTTTCTTCAATATAATTGCTGCCCTTTTTATACTTTACAGCTTCTTCTCTTCTTCTTCTTCTTCATCTTCCACCACACCATCTTCAGGTTCCCATCTCTTCTTCTTTTTTTTTTGCCTTTAAATTTGCTTCATTTTTAGGTTCTTGGGGTTTTTAATCTGTAAATTGTGTTTCTTTCTGTTTGATTTTTTCTGGGTTTGTGCTTTAGGGCAGTAATAGAAAACATAAATTTTGAGAAAGTGCATATAGGATAGAGGTTTTTGCTGTTTGATTAAGAAATGTAAAAATGATTACTTTGATCTGGAATTGTTGCATTTGGTGATCTAAATTTTCACTGTGGAACCAATTTTTATATCCAATTGAGTTTGGAACTTGGAAGTTCAGAAAGGGGTAAGCATAATTGAGAGTATATGAGATTAGGAAGTTAAAGTCTTTCTTTTGTATTTCCTCTAATCTAAACTATTTAGTGAGATTTCTTGCTTAAATAGCACAAAATAAGGTTTCTTGTGTAAGTTGCCATATGACCATTTTTGAGTTTCTGCAAAACCTTTTGGAAGTGATCCTAAAGTTGCATTAGTTTTGTCCTTGCACCAGCTTGTGATTCGACGGAAACAAAAGATATCCACTTTTAAGGCAGTTAGTAGTTGTTGCCTGCAACATGAATTGTATGGCGTATTATACCTTATGAATGAGCATGATATGGTGTACTTGTGTGCGAGAGCTAGCAATGGGCATGGGGTAAGACATTCAGTTGCTTCCAGGCTTGATGGCAAAAGCCATAAAAAAGTGGAGGACTTTCCCATCGATCCCATGTACCAAAATAAAAGGTGGAGGTGTATATAGCTAGTTTTTCTCTTAAAAATTTGTTCTAGGATATTTGTTTTTTGACAAAATCTGTTGCAAGATCACCTAATCCAATGCTGGTAAGAGAATGGCTTATATGAGTTCTTACCGTTTCAACTGCAGTTGAAAGGTATATAATGGAAGCAGAAGAGATTCGCCGTGCTCTGTTGCCTGTGGAGCTAATTAAAAGAGTGTGTACCTCCTTTTTCCTTGTTCCGTAGCTGAATAATTAGGATGCTGTGCATCAATAGTATTAGTTATGTTTTGTTTTCTATTTTGTGTGACTTCTGGAGAATATAATATCTTCTGTCGTGATAGGTGAAGGAAATTCAGAAAGAAGGTCATGTCGAACCAGATCCTCTCCAACAGAAGGATGCAAAGCAGACTGCTGCAGTAGACCTCATATCTAGACTGAACAATTATCGGTCTTATTCTGATTCAGGCAGCGTTAAAGGTAATAATCAACAACCCTCGGGACACTCTTTATCTTATCTTTAGACACAAAAAGACCTCTATAATGCTTAGCCACATGGTGAGTCCGTCAACAATGTCTTCTGCAGCTCTTGGAATCAGTAAAAGAAAATTTTACTGAATTAACTGGCATAGCAAGCTTCAGTCAATTGTATATATTCTAAAAAGAACAATTATCAATATATCAGTCATCTGGTTTCCTTGAATTAACAGTTCATTTGCTTCCTTCTGAATTCGGTCAATGAATTGAGGCTATATGAAGGACAACTTAATTGTCAGTAGGAACACATCAACTTTATTTGTCTCAACTCAATGCACGTTACCTCTTGGAGAAGTAATTTTAATCAGATGATGGCACGTATTGTAGGACCAAAGTTCGATATTCTACTTCTATAAGATCTAAGACAGTGTCCAGAAGTAGATCATACCCAGAGAATATAGAAGAATTATCATCGGTTTTAGTAGGAGTATGAGAGCGATGCGAGTAGGCTCAAAGAGGAGGACTGAATTGCGATATAGGAATTAGTAGTTTGATTTATCCAGTATCCTAAAAAAGACACTAGGAAGAATAACGAAAGAAAGATTGAGAGAATTGTTAAGTTTGATTATTCCCTCAAGTTTGTTTGGGCATTTATACTAAGTAGTGTACGTTAATTAATTTAGATGTTTTTGGCAATTTTACATCTCCTAATCTAGGTAAATCACAGCTATCAAATCAAATCAATACAAATCATGTATGATCTTCAACAGAAAACACTGTTCCCAGTAAACCACTGTCAGTTGCATCACAGCACCAGTCCATTTACATTTATCGTCCTTTGTTTAAATTTCAGACAGTAAGACATCTCTTGCCCTGCTGTAGTTTCCCTTTCCTTCTCTTAGGTGTAAAAAGTATATATGTCATCCTTCTTATCGTGCAGCATGGATTGTATGTACAGAAATCAGAAAACTATGCTTGGTTACCCTGTTCATTAGTACTTGCATAGTCTGAGATGCAGCATTGGTGTAGCAGCATTAAACCTGGATAATAGATAATGCACTGCAATCGAGTGTAAAAAGTCTGAAGTGCTAGAACTGCATTCTGTCGCTGGTGTTTGCTCCTGTTAATCTTCATAAAGACTCAGGACTAATCGGTATCAACTAGTCACACAATAAGCATCTTAGATCAGGGATATCCATGAGGACTTTGTTGTGTGCATCTCTTACATGTGCTTTTGGAGCATATACTACAACCTCAAGATGGTTTTGCCGGGGTTTCTCCTACCTTGTATATTCTCCTTTCATGCATGAGTCATCCAACGTGCTAATGAGAACCAATAGTTATGAGAAACAAGCATGGCCTACATGAAATGGACATAAAAAGTTCTCGTCTTTTTGAATGGCAAATAGAATTCTGAGCTAGCAATGCATCTGTAGTATAGATTTACTCATCTGCTATTTGCCAGTGTTTTCTGCTATCATAATGGACTTTACCTGTGAGATACTGCTCCTTTAATTGTACGTCTCGCACTCCACGGCTGAAAAGTGGTGTGCCTCTATTCTGGTAATGACTTCTAATACTCTTTTCTTGCACTTCAAAACCATTAGATGTTAATAACTCTTACTGTTAGGAGCTTTAAAAGTGCATGTGGCCCGTGGGTGGCAATACCAAGTGTGAGATAGAATTTGCTTTGTTCTTTTCTTTTAGCTCGAGTCAAATGCAATGCACAGTTAAAGCATGATTTTGTACGATTGTTCGTTAAACTCATTGCCTTCAATAATAAACTTTTGTGCAGTTGTGGAGGAATGGCGTAAACGAAAGATGGAAAGAGCCAGGCAACGCGAACTTGAAAAGAATGGAACCATCATCTGACAGTCCTAAATCTTTGAGGGGGGTTTCAAAAATGAGGCCAGTTGATCGATACGGCTCGTAATATCAGTTGTATATGTGTATGCTATTAACAGATATGTCTATTATCATGTATCCAAATTCTGCAGCACTTGGACAATTTTATGCCATATAACATGTTAAGATTCTATATGTCAAAGTCAAATGTACTAGCAATTGCTCTCTCAGTTCTTGTTATATCTTTGCCTTTACCAACAGAATACAAGTTAGCTATATTCCTTAACTTGGCAAAAAGAAGCAAAAAAATTGTAGTTTTTGCACCACAGAAGATTGATTGTTTATGTGCTGCTCAGTAACACATAGTATTCTTTTTTTACCAAATACATCAAATTTAAACATTCTTTGAAATGTTGAGTAATTTTAGCTTCAAAAAACTTGGCAAAACAGGGCTGTAATTCATTAGTCTCTACCTAATTATTCATGAAACCAACATTCCATAGCTAATTCTCAAGTTAGCCATCTATATCAATTGATGATCTTTCAAATCAAGATTTTTATATTTGTTTAGTAAGTTGAAACATCAGCATTGATGTAACTGTCAAGGCAGCATCATTGTCCAGTTGGGTTCCTTGTCATTATCCAATCAACAATGCCACATCACCAAATATAGTTCCACAAAGTAACTCAAAGTTAGCTATGCCGATTTATGTGATGACGTTTGACTAAGCACTGACTTTGAAAATAAAATGAATACTTCTGAAAATTGTGATAAGAGCAAATATACAACCAAATAACTGAGTTTTTCCTATTAAGTATCAAATCTGACACTGAAAAGCATCACAGCTCAAGCTCTTGAAATAACTTGGCTAAATCAAGCAAAATGAGTTTATGTTCTGTATTTCAATAGGGTAAACAGCACAAAGAGAAAAAAAAAAGGGTTTAAGCATAAGAAAGAATTCAATAATTTGAATAAAATTTGCATTGCCATATCCAGAGGGAAAATCTGGTAGTTACATATTTGCTGTGCCTCTTTGATCCTTTCAAAATTCCCAGCATACCTAACTTGGACCACATACTAGGTGCTTCCCTCTTTATCTGGCAAAAGCATTTTAACTTAACTACAGCTATCCGGTAACACAATATCAATACAATCTTCTGTACAGAATAAGCAAGTTTGATCTTCATATATACAAGCTATTACTACAACCTACGAAAGCTCTTACAATCAAGAACATCAGTGGCAGGTTAGCATACATAGGTTAAAAAGGTTCCTACCAAAGCGCGGATATATAGTGAGAAGCAGCAATATCACTTTCTTCACTCTTCTAGCTAGTCATTGAACACCATGCTATCTACAACATAGGATCTACAAGCTGGTGCAGCAACAGCTATTAGAGCAACTTGTTTTAGGAATCTAGTGATGCGGTCTGGACTGTCACCAAGATAACGGGAATGTCAAGAGGGTAACAGTGGTAACACTCGCCCTTCATCTGCATGAGATAAAAAAAGTAGTTAGAAACAGCAGAAGGTTAGGCAGTAAGCTGCTTTGAGAGGCAACTGTAAGCCGATATCTTCATAATCAAAACCATTCCCCTAGTAGGTTGCTTCTTGACAAAACAAAGTATCAGCAGCACAAACAATGATTTCCAGAACCAGTAATCGTGGTAGAGGTTGAACAATGAATTATGAATTTCAATTATGCAAACAATAAATGGCTGTAGATAAAATCCTTGAAGTAGAACTGAAAGGGTGTATGACCAGAAAAAACTTTGAAAGGATATGCTATAACTAGTACTGACCAAAACCAATAACTATGATCTCCATCTAACTACCAGGTGATGTCGAAGCGGAATTCAAGGACAAGTGATAATTTTTTAAAAAGAGGAAGGAGTGTGATCTCTGGCTAATATCGAACACATTGCCAAGAGCAACAAAGGTGACTTTCTCCATACTTTAGCTCAACAGCACCAAATGAAAAGTAGGGAAATTCAATGTCTTATCTTACTAGACAGTCAGCTAATACAATCTAAACAACACTGGTTGATCATGGAAGCACATTTAGTACACATACCGAATATCATAAAGTTGCTTTTGTCAAATGCACAAAAATAATTTCAGTTTAAAAATATGAACCACCTGGAGACTTTGTAGAAATTCACCCAACAAGAAGGAAGAAGCAGACTTCTTCAGGGGCGTTGAAAAAGTAAAAGACAAAAATTATCAGCAAGCAAGTTCAATTTATCAGAAAACACGATAATTCAAGGTCAATTAGAAGATAAAAGCAGCAAGAAAGAAAAGGGAATACTTCTGTGTATTACTATGACAAGAAGCATACTCTACGTTTGACAGAAGTAGCTATCACTTCTTTTTGACAACCGAGAGATTCCGAAGGACCAGCTGGCATACGAGACTCTCAGTGGATAACAGGAATTTCCCTCTACTCTTCTCCACTTAAATATCAGGCTTTTGACTGCAGCAGAGTTCGAACTCTTGACATGCTCCTATTCCACACATCACGTTTTGTGCTCTTACCACGGAGCAAAAGCTCCGGGAGTAGTATTACTATTTACTAACATATAAGCAAATATATCCAATTCCTGCATACATTATAATATATCTATGATTTATCGTTTACATGAGCTTCCTAAATTTAAAATTTTCAACTAATGGAAGATTAACTTACTACTCATCAACATGTAATGTCAATTCTTATAAGAGCATGTCTTAGCAAAAAAAGCTAGAATATTATGATAAAATTTTCTAAGAGCCTGTTTGGATTGGCTTAAAAAAAGTAGTTTTTAAATCAAAAAATAAAAAGTCAAACTTAAATGACTTTTAAATCAAAAAATAAAAAGTAGGGTGAGACCTACTTTTGGTTTTAGACTTTTTTTAAGTCATTTTAAACTTATTTTAAGTTATTTTTAACCTTGTAAAATACTTTCAAAAGCTAAAAATAACTTACAAGTAGGTTTGACCAACTTTTAAGCATGTCCAAACAGGCTCTAAATATAGAATGTGTGTCAATATAAAAGTTTCTAAATATAGATTGGGTGTCAATTGCATGGTACTTATCGACCTTATTGTTAAGATATGGTACTTGGGCCTAACTCAACCTCAAAAGTTAGCTAATGAGGAGAGGTTTGTTTAAGTCTATATAAGGAGATCAATTTTCCATCCCTCTACCGATGTGGGACTTTTTAACACTCCCTCACACGCTCAAACCTCAACTGGAGCGTGAAGACTTATAAATGGGGGTCCCACATCAGTGAACAACAAATTGGGATGGGTCTGGCTCTAATATCATGTTAAGTTATGGTACTTGGGCCTAACTCAACCTCAAAAGCTAGCTCACGACGGAGGTTCATCCAAGTCCATATAAGGAGACCAATTTCCCATCCCTCTACCGATGTGGGACTTCTTAACACTTATCTTCTGAGGGGCAGTTGAACTAGTGACTCGTTAATGTTGTCAGGTTGAACAAGTCAACAAAAAAAAATTAATAAGGTAATAATAATTTTATCAACATCACTACCAAAAAGGTACTAGATAAGAGTACAAAAGTGAAGGCTTAGAAATTCAATGCATAATATTAGCATTCAATATGTATTTCCTGAATAATCTAATTTTTCAATCATTCAACTATTTCATTTTACCAAGTTCAGCGTCGGTCAGATTAGTAACATTATCTCTTTTGAACAAGAAGATCTTATTTTTATTGGTCACATTTTATTTCGTAAAATAGCTTAGACTCAACAAGTACAAAGAACCAAAAATTTATTAATATTATCTAGCATGTTTCTGCTTGCAGAAAATTGCAGATTTGGTAGACATGCAAACTTCAAGAAAGAAATATAACCCTTATGGGGGGGGGTGATTGAGTACTTGCTACCTCCACCAACATAAATGTTGAATAATTCGGTCTACCAAGATTTAGGCAGATGGGAGAAGTCACCTAGTGATCTTTGCCTCCACTAGGATTGAACTTAAGAACCTATGTTGCTCGGACTCTTCAAAAATTTCGACGGGCGCGTGTTGGATTCGCCAAAAGTAGTGCATTTTTGGAAAGTCCAACACGGGTGTGGCATCAAAGTGAAGAGTCCACGCAACTAAGCTAAGAACTCATGGTTCTTCTCCCACTACAACGACCACTAGGCCACAACATTGGGGTGCTACTAGGGGTGTCAAAAATGAGCCCAACAATAGGTAACCCACCTAGAATTTTAAGGATTGGGCTCAAGATAATTTGAGTTAGGTTCAATCTCAACACATTGAGCCTTAACCCATTTTAAGAGAATCCTCAATTGAGCCCAATATAATCTCCAATTTCAACCCGTTTTAAGACTATTTATTTGCATTGATGTAATGTATGTTCCTATATGTAAGGTATAAATTACTATCTATTTTATATCTTTTAGGATTTATCTATCCATTTGTAACTTCTTCTTTTTTAAATTTTCTTGAGTTGAAATTCAAATTGTGGTTATAAAACTTAAATAACAATATATTTAAATTATTAGAGATTAAGCAGGTCAAATTGGGTGGCTCAAGACCCAACCCCTTTTTAAGCTCATTTGAGCCCAAAGTAAATTTGGACGGATCAGGACCCAACCCAATTTCTATTTCAACCCATTTTAATATCTCTAGTTTCAACCCAACCAGCCATTTGACACCCCTAGTTGCTACTAAGGAAATATAACTTGAAGATTTGGTCTACTTTTTGAGTAAAATCTTTTTTGAAATGGAACAAATAAAGAATAGGATCATATAAAAAAAATGGTGAAATCATATACATGTGCATGCTCATTAATCATCAAGTAACGCATCATATTCCATCTTTGTTCTAACCAAAGAGGGAACCTAAATTATATATCCACCTCTTTGGATAGAAAGAGAGAAGAGTGGGATAGGAAAAGGCTTGGCCAAACTCTTAGATGTGACCCAACAGAGTGGAAGAACAAATATTATCTCCAAATTGGGAGCAAAGAGGTCATGTAATGGTGCACCCACCACCTGAAACTTTTCAAATTTTGAAGGTTTACTTCAGGCATCCCATTTATTTATGGGCAAGGTATCCAGCAATATTCTCTAAATGCCTTCTATTCTTTTGTTCATATATAATAGTTGATGTTCCTTCCTTCAAATGTTAAATTTAACATCTAAAGAGAAAACGCAGTTATTTGGTACATGACATTAAAATCAAATTTGGAAAACACAATAAACAATTGAAAATGATGAAAAAAGGACTAAAATTAATGAGAAGAAAGAGAGTAAGCATATTGTGTGTGGGGCAAAGTTGGGGGTTAGCAGGGGAAAGCATCCGTTCTGGCTCCCCACCATTGCCATATCCATTCTCCTCTAATGGTAAGGAATAAATTACCTTTTAAACTTGACCTAGTTTGTAAAGGTGATACCTACGATACTGTTTTTTTCACAAAGATTGGTAAGTCTCAAGACAAGTTCTTTTCCCCCAACCTCTTTCTCTTCTTGTGCGCACCATTGACCACTTAAGGAAGCAGAGTCCCTTGTAATTAAGCCACTACAACCCACCATGTAGCTTGTCCAATCTGTTCAAGGTACTTCAAGTTAAAACGGACACCCTTTGAGCATTTCTTTAAATGAGAAAATTAGCAATCACAGCATGCAAAACCTCAACAGCATAGCTCATGTCGCAATTGACGCTTGGACACCAAGAAACTAATAAAATATGGCATTAGGGAGAGTATTCTTTCCTCCAGTTGATCCTGCTAGTATTTAACTTAATTACATTACTACCTTTGTTTCAGAAAACCAGACATTCTTTTTTCCTAAAAACCAAAAGACATTTCCATTAGTATAGCTGCCTCCACTGTGTTCATATCTAACCTACTTCACATTAAGGTTCATTTCCAAAATAATCCTCCCCTTGAACGAGGTTGCTATTTGTATAAATTAAAAATTACGTCAAGCTTCTCGACATCTTCTCAACTAATTATAATCAAAACCTCACTTTTAACCCTCTTTTACAACTCGAAATAATTTATCATACTCTATGGCGTTTGGTAAAACTTATAAGTTGGATTGACTTATTGTATAAGCACTAGCACTTTTCAGCTTATAAGCACTTCTAGATTAGACAAGATTTTTACTACTTCATCCCCACATTTTTGGTAATCACCAAAGTACCCGTCCTAAAAGAAAACTCCTAACTCCCACTCAATTCCATTTCTGTCATTTGCCCTTTTCCATGTTGAAGAGCTAGTCAAAGTAGTGTGTGGTGGTGGCGGTGTCCATGTCAACATGCAAACTTCAACTATTTCACCGGATACCAACACAGGTACTGGGTAGCTTTGTCCACCAAGACTAAGGCGGATGGGAAAATCTTCTAAAGTTTTTGTCCTCGCTCTCCTACAGTTTTTACCCGCTTTATTGAGCGGCCACAGCTTTGGGTGCCAAAAAAAGTTGTACAACTATTATGGGACAAGGGAGTACTACTTAGCAGTTGTGCAAAAAGTTCTTTAGATATGAAATCTAAAGAAGAAGGGATCTATCAAGGCAAGAGCACAACTAATTAGAAACAAAATTATGCTATAAGCCATTAAAAAGACAAGCAAAGAAGGAAAAGGGAATTCTTATCAACCAGTATGAAACAACAACAACAACAACAACCACCAGCACATACCCAGTGTAGTCCCATAAGTGGGGTCTGGGAGGATATGATGTATGCAGACCAGCATGTAAAAAAGTTCAAATTCATTCAACAAATCAGTTAAGATGCATTCAAACTGCATATAGCATATTGATAAAAACTCAACAAAGCAATTGGAGTTCCAACCAGCTTGTTAAAATTCACAATAGAAGGAGAATGGTAAGTCCAGAAGTCTCCAGAGCTAGATAAATTTAAGACTGGCACAATATTTTAATGAAATCGGTCTCAAATAGTCTACGAAGAGATTCAGAATAAAAGTAATAGGTAGCTGGAGTAAGAAGACGACTAATACCACTAGACTGGTAATTAGCAGTCATCCCTCAAGAAAACATGTTGCTGAAAGTCGTTACAATTTTGAGTTCAACAGGAATTATTGTCTTGAATGTTTAAATTACCTCAGCAAATGATGTACGAGAAACAGCTGTGCCGCATCATTTTCAAAATTGAATCAACTACTATAAGTTAGTCAATCACAAATGGCAAGCTTTCCTGTCCATTCATCTGCTACCCCATAATCAATACTGATCTCCTTTAGAGGGGAAATATTCTCCATCGCAAAGAGCATCATGTGGGGGAACGCTACATGGTTGTGATCATAAAGCACAGGCTGCACCAAAGCATTTGGGCTTGAACTGTGACTAATATAACATGCTACATTCCTCATTCTAGACACATCCATCGCAAAATCCAGAGGAGGAATGGAGGGGTATGCTGGTCGCTCATAGTTGGGATATATTTGTGACAAATCTCCCCATTCTGCCCATCTATCAGGAAAGCGACTTGGATAGACTAAACTATCACCATTCATTGTAAAAATTTGGGCTTGCTCTCGTGTGAGTACAACCCCAGTATATTCACAGATAAAGGACCCAGCTTGGATCAAGTCCAGTGACCTAACTCCCCAACCAGTCTCTCTAGACCGAAACACTTCAAATCTGTTCCTCAAACCTTTCTGAGTCACTCTATTCCGACAAGTTGGAGGACATCGACAATGTGGTCCACATTCGAACACTAACGGTTTGCCTCTCAACAATATCCCATTATAATCATAGGCAAATTGGCCACCATTTCTCATAGCACAAAAACAATTATCAGCACACCCATCAATGCACTCGCAGCCATTACCACTGTGCACATTCAGAGAGACATGTGGAGGATAAATAGGTTTTACTAGATATTCAAAATAAGCCGGATCGTGATTATCATCAATATCATTGAAAAGAAACACTGGCACATTTTCTTTTTTCCTTGATATATCGAGAGTAACATAACCAGTAGGCCTTGCCACCAAAGGTCTGATCCTAAGATTCTGTGCAAAACGAAGAATAGCACTTCCCATCTCTTCCTGATTCTCTATCCTAACAAGCTTGTATTTATACACTCCAAATCCAGACTTCCCAACATCAAACCAGCATTCAACAATTCTATATAATCCATCATACACATAGACCTTACCACTTGCACTTCCACTTCCTTCATATTTAAAGCCACGAATTACTCTTACCTCAATTCCATAGTGCATACTTCTCTCCAATGCCAAATTCCCACATTCCAGCTTCTGATGCACGCATTGCCTCGAATGCTTGTCCTGTCCACCATGACCTGTATAAATAATCACATCTCCTCCATCTTGATCATCCTCATAGCCACCTGAAACAATCACACTCGTAGCAATTGGCTCCCGGTTCGAACTCTGACTTGCAGGTACATAATCAATCCCAGCTTGAGCCTGCCCATGTAATCCAACAACCAAAAGCTCCATCCTAAAGAAGAACACATCCCCGATAAGCACTCCAGGAATCGCCCCAACAATCCGCTTATCACGATTCATCCACAACCCATGTTCTCTCAATATTTGACAAGCCTTCAAATCACCTCTTGGCTTTCTATATGGACCCAAATGCTGGCTGCCATCATCTTCCACCATCGCAAGAATTCGCAACGAATCATACAGCATTCGGGTTTTCCTAACAGCATCTCGAAAATAAAGCTGATCTTCAACCTTAAGATCTGTCACTCTAACCAATTCCGCTGATCTCTGTTGATATTTCCTTCTAGCAACCACCACTTCTGCAACCTGTGTATCATTATTACTCACCGGAACAATGGCTCGAGCATCAGGGTCTTCCATAACCTCATCAGCAGAATCCTGATTCTGGTTTCCAACCACCTCAACATCTCCATACCGCTGCATTTTCTTAGTAAAAGCTTCTTTAAACATCTCAGAAATTCGATTATATTCCGAATAAACATAAACATTGTTTCCATCGCACCCAGGTGGAATCTCCGGTATAATCGAGCTTGGTGATTGTGAATCAGCCTCAGGAGTAGCTAATTGTGGGTTCCTGGTAAAAGCTGAACCAGAACTTGAGTTGAAATTGGGACTAGGGTTGGGAAAAAAAGCTGGGGTTTGAAGATCAGCTTGTGTATACTCATCAAGGGGTTCAAGTTTTGGTTCAATCTTTGGGATAATTCTTGGATTTGGGGTTGTAGAAGATGTGAAATTAGTCGATTCAGGTTGAAGATTAAGGTCTTGAAATGGGACAAGAGAACCCATTTTTTTCTCTATAACTGAACAACAAGAATTTCACAGATCAAAAATGGGGTTTTGGGTTTTTAGGAAATGAAACAAAGAACAAAGCTTGAGGTTTTGCAGAAATGGTGAACACAAGTTTTGTTCATAGAAATGCAAGAAGAAAAAAAAGGGACCGAGAGTGAAGAGGTGGAGAAGAAGAAGAAGAATTATGATAATGAATTTTAATTATTTTTTTTGGTCATAAAAGTATAGGGCGTATCGAAAACAACATCTCTACTTCCACGAGATACACGTAAAGTTTAATATTTCATATATTTTTTAAATTTTATTTATGAAATTATACTAAATATGTTATTATTATTATTATGAAAATCGGAGATTCTTTCATAAATAATAAGGTTAAAATTGGTACATTTTATCTTCTCGAGATTATTATAATATGTTATTGTTATTGTTATTATCAATAAAGCCATAAATGAATAAATAAATATATATTTGTGGACAAAAATGTCCTCAACTTTTTTATTATTTTTTGTTGGGGTAGGTGATAGGGAAGTGTTGGTGAAAAAATCTTTTGATATTTGTGCTAAATAATATAAATAATTAATTTATAAAATTTTGAATTAATAACTAATTTAGAGTATTTTTTATATGGTCTCTAATTATGTAAATTTTATTTGAGAGATTTTATGTATGAATTTATGTCAGATATTAATTAATTTGATTCTCGTACATTGAATCAAATCACATAAACTAAAACAAATGTAATATATAAACATTAAAAATTAGTATTAGTATCAATTTATATGATATATTTTCCTTTTTAATTTGCTTCACAAAAAAACAAAAAGTGATATTACTTTTTATATTCCTAATAACTAAATTAATTTATATATTTATTTTTTATAAGATCATTTATAACTATATAAATTAGTTTATTAAATTTTGTGTTCAGTCAAAATGCATCACATTGAAATGAGGAAAGTAATAATAATAGTCATTTGCATAGTTTGACTTTGCTATGATACACAAAACTTAATGGAAAATGATGGTAAATGTTTAAGCTCTCAAAATGGATTTAGGATTTTTAAATTTAATGCTTATGTAATGGAAGTAAAGTGTGTGGAAGTACATGAAAGATTACTACTTTTCACCACTTGTTTTTTTTTTTTTATAATTTATAATACTATATAATAAGAATATAAGGATTATTCTTTAGTAGATCTTGATGTACTTTGGGTTGCATTTAATATTTGTACTTTTGTCAGAATTACAAATCTTCATTTTTATTAAAAAAAAATAAAAAATACAAGGGTTAATGTTTTAGAAGCTTTTGTGGTTTAAATAGAGAGTTTTTCCATCATATATATATATATATATATATATATATATATATTAGTTGATCATCTTATTAAAAATAATTGTTTAATATTAATTATTTACTTTACTAAATCAAGAAAGCATTAATTAAAATTTCCCTATATTACCATTGTAATTAATTGTTTTTGAAAAATTGAGGGGTGAATTAATAAAATTATTTTCTTATTTATGATTTCTTAATATGCGTGTAAAAAGAAAAATGATCAAGTCTGATAAAAATATTAAACAAACCATATGTGGAATTTAAAAAATGATCATATAATGTCTTTGGTTGATTTTACAAATAAGTACATTACAAGTAACTCCAAAATAAATCAGGATCACTTCAAAAGGTACATAAAGGACTATATAATTGATTGAATTACATGAAATGGTTTCCTTCGGAGTCCTGACAATATATTTAATGTAATTTTATAAATAAAATAAAAAAGTTTATAAAATTTTAAGTTATACTTTCTTCATTTGCTTCACAAATATGAGAAATATATTCGTTGAAAAATGTCTCTGACCGATTATTATTACTATTGAAAATGTAAAATTATCAACTATGTTTCATTGAAAAATTCATGGGAAATTTGCAAATTTTTAGTACTAGTTGTTAAAGGTCTAATAAATGAAAAATAAGGTTTTGACTCTCTTTTTTCTTCTTTCGCCTTCTTTCGCGGACTTGAATTTAAGAGGTTTAACTGAATTTAATATTTTTACTTGAATTATATATATTCATACAAATAAAATTTAATACTAATATAAAGATATAATAAATTTCATTTATTTTAAAACTCATTGACTATAAAATTAAATTCACATCTACCATATATTTTCTCTCTCTCTCATTTGTTTCTACTTTTTCTTTGAACTTTTTTAAGGATACAATATTTTCGACTTAGAATCACTTAAATATATACAAAACATATTTATTTAATAAATTTTATATTTATTCTAAACTTGCTAACTTTAAACATCAAATTCGTCTCTACCCAAAGGTCCACATGTCCCCTCCCCCTTCTCTCTCTCATTTGTTTCTAAAATTTTTTAAATAAAATTAAAAAATTAAGAGGGGCCTGTTTTTTTCTTTTAATAATCATATATTTGACCTTTCAATGTGAAATTTTATGATCTCTTTTCTTAAAAGAAAAGTTTTATTTTTAATTTTAAATAAATTATTTTTTAGAGGAAGTATTTTATGAAGAGTGATATCTCATTCACACTTGACACATACTTATTTGTAGGTTCCACACATAAAAATATGTGTCATTCATTTGGTGTTTGTCATATTTCAAATATTATTATATTGTCTGTACAAATAAACATGATTTGAAATTTGAAATTTAACTTTTTCTCATTTTCTATATAATAGATATGTAAAATTCAGACTATGGAACTATAAAATTGAAAATGTAATTTGAATCTCATCAAAGAATAGTTGAGATAATTTTTTTTTTTTTTAATATGAATGATCAATTTCTTATTTTTCTCTCTTGAAATATTTTGTATATTCAAAAATTACATAATATATTATAAATAATAACTTTTAATGATTTCAAATAAATTATTCTTGTAAAAATAATAAAAGATATATAAGTTGCATCTTAAGCTATTCAAAAAAGTCATTTACATATTTTAACTTAAAAAATAGCTTATTTTCTCCGTATTTTTGTCTATTATTTTTTTATTTATAAATTAATATTAATATCATATAAAATGAAACGAATAGACTTAAAAAAGGAATCCTATGCTCCATGATGGTTGCTTAGGTAAGACACCATTATAGGGACCCACAATGCACACATCCCAATGCATTTGTCAAAGTCATAAAAGTAAGAAGTTATACTTACTTTTCTCGATATTAACATCAAATCAATAAATATATGAAACGTTTCATTTATATACATTTATTAGTTATTATATATTTTCATTTTAATTTGTCATTTAATAATTATAAATTTAAGTTATTATCCTAAGTCATAGCTTTTGGACAAAAGTTGCACAAAATATTACTTATAAAATAAAAATTGTTATAGTGAAAAGAAATTGAATAACTATAAGAAATATAATATTATCAATAACTTAAATAATATAGATATCATATAAAATAAAACAAATAGAATTGTCTAGAAAAAGTTTCAATGCACTATTTTGTTGTTTAGGTAGAAGGTACCATTATATGGGACCTACTACCTCAACATATTGTCCTCCACAACACATCCCAAGAAATTTGTCAGTCAAAAGAAATACATAAGTTACACTCATTTTTTGATGTTTTGTGTTTACATCAAATCAATAAAGGTATAAAACATTTTATTTATATATATTATTAGATACTTTTGAAATATGCCAAGGAGTTTGTTAGTCAAAAGAAATATGTAACTCACGTGTATGTTTCGTGTTTACATCAAATCAATAAATGATATTTATTTTTTTTGAAATAAGAAGGGTGAAAATACTTTGAATTCACGTGATTATCATATTCTATTAGTAACATGTATCAAGTAACGCTAAGTTAAGATAAATAGAAAAAAAATCATATATAAAATACTATCTTTATTAAAGTTTGATTTTGAGATCTCGTAATTTTCATTCTACTTCACTAATTATTATATCATACCCTCGAATGCATAACATGATCTCAAACTTTTAAAATCAAAAGGTTTTTTTCCATAAGATAAATGAAATCAAAAGTTTTAAATTCTCACTTTCGAAGTCATTTTTATTAAATAAATTGAGTACTTCCATTAGTTTTCAATGGGGTTTTATTAGAGTTTATATCCTTGGATGTTGGACTGTCTAATTATTAGTTACTAGCCCTATTTAAATTTGTTTGTGATAGTTTGACTAGCTATGTGAAACAATAAAGAGCTTATTTGTTACTAACTCTATATTTATCAAAAAAAAATTATTATAGACAAACTTAAATATATAAGTTTATTCACATTTCATCTCATTTTTAAAATCACATATTTTGAATTATCGTACAAGTCATTCATGTCCGAAGACAATAGTAAATACAAGGCTTGTTTGGACATGATATGAGATCAAGTTGATTTGAATTCGAATTTTTATTTTGTAATGATCCTTACTTGTGTTCTCACTCAGCCTACCTTGTTTTTATTCTTTTCGTAGCTTCTATATGCCATCTGCAATTTGTGGAGATGGGTGACACGATTCTTGAGGTGATAAGATGTGATTCAGAGAAGTTTTATAATTTTGAAAGTTTGACTTTTGTAAAGTTTGACCAAAGTAATATTGTAACACCCCGTATCCTAGATAGACCAAAATGCAGATTTTGAGATGTTGCAGGTGCAACTTACGGTTGTAATCCACGGACCGTAGGTCAGACCACGGTCCGTGCTGGTGGTCTGTGGTTCACCACTGCAACCCCTCTCCAAACCCAGCACAGAAATCGGCTAAGTCTCGACTCACGGACAGACCCACGGTCTGTAGGTCAGACCACGGTCCGTGGTCTGTGTCCATGGATCGAGGCCTCCTTTACCTAGCCTCTGACATGAACTACGGATGACCAGAACAGACCGTCATTCGATCCACGATCCGTAGGTCTGACCGTAGGTAAGGGTCAACAGCCAGTTAGCTGAAAATTATTGATGGGTCAACTTCAGATGGTCATAACTTTTAGCACAAAAGGAATTGTGTGTGCCATGACCTATGATATGATAGATAATTGAATCCTCTTTCCAACGCCACCGAGTTTGATAAAATCCGAACTCCGAGTAAAACATTATGCTCATTTTAGTGAAGGCCTGTCGAGCAGACCTAATCGACGGACCCAACCTACGGACCGTCGATTGACCTACGGCCCGTAGGTCCAGTCCGTCGGTCACTCCGACAGCAATTAAGTTAGGGGTCTTCTGGTCTTTTCCTATTTCGTTTAACCCCTAAGATACGTCGTTTAGACCCTAAATCATGAGATTATAGTCAGTTTAAGCCTAGAAACATAACTAGAACTTACCTAAGTCAAATCATTAATCAAACTTAGAAGAATTAGAACGCTAAGAGGAGAAAAGAGGTCAAG
>JAJOOO010029109.1:0-17535 GCA_029582685.1 Solanum piurae
CATGAAATAAGTTAAGTAGTGCTCTAAAGGAAATTAATCATTAAATTAAATTCGTCAGTAATTTAATTTATTGATTAGTATCTGAAATCTTAACATGGAGAATTACATAAGTGTTTAATGGGGAATTACGAAATATAAATAGAGGAGTGCAATTACGAATTTCTAATGGAATGATTTGTAATTTATTATGGTAAGAATAAATTCAAATTAATTATTTGAATTATTTCCATAATAGGAAGCCTCAGTAATTAATTATGTGGTCCCTCCAGTGCCCATATATAACTAGAACTCAGAATCCTATTTCTATGGGAAAAAGAAGAATAATATGGTTTTTTCTAGTCTTCTAGAAAAACTAGGTTTTCTAGTCCGTTTTGGATTAGGAAGAAATCTCTATAAATAGCGATTCTCCTAACCTAGAAAAGTGAGGAATTAGTTTTCTATCGATACTTGCCCACCCAAGTATTGAGAGAGTTCGGATGTGAACTTTGGATCACTGTAGAAGATCATAGTTGTTGTCTATCTTGTAGATTCGCTTGAAGGTCGTCTAACTTGTGAATTCGCCTAAAGGTATCTGCTCACTCTTTAAGAGGTATTTATCGAATTAAATTTCAGCAAGTTTATGTGTTTTAGCATGATTATGTGTTCTAACATAAACGATATTAGTTATTTATTATTCATGTAAGCAGTAAAGATTCTGGTATGCTTCCGTTGTACATATAATTTTCCAACATGGATAAGATTTATGGTATAAATGGAGGCGATACAACTTATATGACTCACAATCAATGTTTTAGTCTGTTAGGGTTTGCTGAGATTGCATATTTACTAACATAAAAAAAATTAGTTGTGTTATGTAGATTGAGTATGTTAGCTTGTGTTCGAGCAATAACAGTTGTTTAAAACAAGTTAATAGAAAAGGTAAGGTGAGATGTACCTTTCTCAAATCTTTTCTTAAAACCACGAATCTCCATTATATAGCAAGATGTTTGTAATGTAAATGTATTCATGCATTTTCCACGTTTCATACAAGTTATATATCAAATACTTATCTATCTTTTTTAAATGATATGAATGTTATATTGATTTTCATGTTAAGTTATCCATGAGTTGACAGAAGAAATGCCTTTATGATTATTATGCCTAAGGGGCTATTGGGCATAATGATTGCCTTTGGGGCGATAAATGTAGTGCCTAAGGGGTTATTAAGACGTAATGATTGCTTATGGGGATATAGTATTAGCAATATGGGTATATATGTTGAATTGCATCTACCGAGCTTATGGGAGATCAAGTAGGTAGTATTTGTTGTTGTTTGAACCCGTCGAGCTTATAAGGACCTAGGTAGGTTACGTTGTTGTTTGATTAGTGTTTGTTTTCTAGATTCAGGAGTTTGTCACTACGCTCAACTTGTTCTTGACTCCCTTACCTGATTCCTTTCAGATTATGATATCCGCTGAGTTATTTTATTTCCTTTCATACTTAGTACATCAGTTCAAACTGATGCCTCAGCCTCACGAATGAAAATATATAATGGACAATTCATTAAGACTTCAGGTAAAAAGAAAAACATCAAACTAAAGTTTAAGGTTGCATTTGAACAATTTGACAACATTTTGTAAGATAAGACATTAAACATTGCCTATTTATGCATCATCAACTACTTTAATAAACTTCATGGGATTATCAACCTCTTTCCCACCGCCATGCTTCACAAATTCAGCTGCCGTGAAGAACCTCCCATGGCAAATGCAAAGTATTGAAATTTTCTTTTCTTTTCCACCACTATAGAGAATCCCTTCTGTCAGTTTTCCATTTATGATACCACCAGAAGTTGTCACACAAGGCATAGTCCTTAGTAGTTCACTAGCATTCATCAAAGTGACAATATTATCAGAATTCTTAACTTTCTTTAACAGCTTTTCTCCATTGCTTTCCGGTAATACAATTGACTTACCCTTATCCAATATTTCATCAGAATTCTTAACTTTCTTTAACGGCTTTTCTCCATTGCTTTCTGGTAATACAATTGAGTTATCCTTATCCAATACTTCATCAGAATTCTTAACTTTCTTTAACGCCTTTTCTCCATTGCTTTCTGGTAATACAATTGACTTATCCTTATCCAATACTTCATTAGAATTCTTAACTTTCTTTAACGACTTTTCTCCATTGCTTTCTGGTAATACAATTGACTTACCCTTATCCAAAACTTCATCAGAATTCTTAATTTTCTTTAACGCCTTTTCTCCATTGCTTTTTGGTAATACAATTGACTTACCCTTATCCAATACTTCATCAGAATTCTTAACTTTCTTTAACGCCTTTCCTCCATTGCTTTCTGGTAATACAATTGACTTACCCTTATCCAATACTTCATTAGAATTCTTAACCTTCTTTAACGCCTTTTCTCCATTGCTTTCTGGTAATAGAATTGACTTACCCTTGTCCAATACTTCATCAGAATTCTTAACTTTCTTTAACGGCTTTTCTGCATTGGTTTCTGGTAATTCAATTGACTTACCCTTATCCAATACTTCATCAGAATTCTTAACTTTCTTTAACACCTTTTCTCCATTGTTTTTTGGTAATACAATTGACTTACCCTTATCCAATACTTCATCAGAATTCTTAACTTTCTTTGATGGCTTTTCTGCATTGCTTTCTGGTAAGAGAATTGACTTACCCTTTTCCGCATTGAATTTGATAGCAGATTCTCCATTGCTTTCTGGAACAAAAGTTGGACTAGTTGCTTTTCTCTTTTCTGTAATTTTCGGAGGAACAACTATTGAGTTACCTTGCTCAGGGGTGTACGGTGTAGACTCCAGTACTACAAGAGAATAAAAAATGAAATTTAAAGGGATTATGCCCTATGGAGTAAATAAATATGTGGAATATAGGGAAGGCATTCTTGATTGATTGAAACAAAACAATTTCCTCAATACAATTTAACTAGGTCAAGCATATACAAGTAGTGAAAATGTATAGATTTAGTTGGTGGTTGACGACCAATAGAAAGCAATCGGAGAAAGGAGAAAGTTTTTAAGCTCGCTGACTAGGGTTGTCAGCTAAACTCAGTCTTCTATCCCTCCCCTACGTTTTCTTTTTGCCTTCTACCCCCAAAAAGCGGAACACAGGAATTTAAAAAAATGGAAAGAGCATAAGAAGGCATAAACAAGATGAAAAAAATGCAACAACCTAAAATCATGTAAGACCAACAAAATGTAGAAAAATGGATATGCACCATACCATTAATTTCAGGCATATCTTTTGAGTTGTTATTCATCTCAGATCTTATAATCTCAATAGCCCGCTGAAATGCAAGATTGTTGGCAACTGATGCTATAATTTGTGAAAAGGGTTGAGGCACTGAAATTTCGTTAGGATTTTCAGTATTATAAAGGCCACCAAGTGTGAGATTGAGATCAATTTCTTGTTCATCACTTCTATAGGTAGAAGTTTTACAATTTGGTGTAGCCATAGAGCACTACAAGAAAGAAAAACAAATACATAAGATGCAAATACTGAAAATTATATGTTTAATTTTAGGAAAAAATATATAATAGAGATTGATTATATATATATGCACCACATCAACCTAGAAAATAGTTATATATAGACATGTTAAGTTTATTGATTGAAGAACTTGAAACATGGAATTAGTGTACTAATAAAACACATCATATGTCTAAATTAGTTGTACTCACAAAATAAAGAAGAACCAGGCGGAAGAAACTAAGAAAAATGTACATCTCTTGTGTAGTTTCAAAGAATGAAGTAAGGATTATATAGTAGAAGTAAAGGAATTAATAGCTTATTTACCCTTACAGTCTTTATTATTTTATCAACCTCTACATATACATACTTGTAATTAACAAGTCACAAAGAGGTACAATCGGTATGAAATTTTAAATACCTTTTTTGATGAGCTACGCTCGAAGCTATGAAAATCTATCCTCAAATTTAATGCATTGTTTGACCATGTTATTTTGTAAATTTAAGTTGAATTTAAACAATGTATACATTTAATAGAATGGCTTATATAAAAATGGTCTAAGATTATTTAAGTTAATAATATCTACATTTAATGAGGAGGACTTAGACTATGACACAATTGAGACTTAACATTATATATATATAAACATGTAAAATTACTAGAATGGTGCCATGGTGGGTATTCATTGATCTAGAAATTGATATTTTTGTGCTACTCTTTATATCATATATTCATATTCTAATTTACTTTTTTTTAGGTAGAAGATTCAAATGAGGGTTGAGTTGAATAAACATGAGAATACTATAATGTGTTTAACATATCAGTAAATGAAGGGGGAATGTAACCTATTTAGACTATACTTTGATTCAGTTTAAATTCGTCAAGATGAACTAAACAATGAGTCGATATCGAACCTATAAAATTTAAGACAAGATTATTTTTTTTCAATTACCATTTAGTGTTTAGATAAACCGTCTCAGGTGCATAGTAGTTTGATCGATTATGATAAAACAATTTAATAAAAGGAAAATATTATTGTAGAAAAGTTTTTTTGGGATTTTTTTTTATAAAGCCTAACTTTTAGGAGTTGATATAAATTAACTATATTATTTAAATATCCTTAATAACTGACTGAATTAACAAACAAGATGATGTAGAGAGGACTGAAACTATAACATAAAGATGGTGTGAGTTAGAAGTTTGTAATCAATTTATGAGTTAGAAATATAAATTAATCAATGGGTTGAATGATAAATTGGGAAATGGATTAAGAATATGTTCGATATTATCACTAATGACTCCAATAACTTGATAAGTACCATATATTGAATCAATGAATATTATTTATGATACAAATGAGAGTATGCAACTTATAGGACTTGCAATCAATGTTTTAGTATGTTCGGTTTTGTTGAAATTGAATAAATAATAACATATAAAAAATAAATTGTGTTCTCTAGATTGAGTATGTTAGCTTGCGTTCGAGCAATAATAGTTGTTTAAAATAGGTTAACGTAAAAGGTAACGTGACAAGATGTTTTTAATGTAAATGTATGCATGCATTTTTTATGTTTCATGCAAGTTATATATTAAATGATATCGATTTTTTTTATATGATATGAATGTCATAATAATTTCCATGTTAAGTTATTCATGTGTTGACAGAAGAAATGCCTTTATGTTATGCCTAAGGGGATATCAACGCTTAATGATTGCCTTTGGGGCGATACACACAGTGCCTAAAGGGTTATTGAGACGTACTGATTGTCTATGAGGATATAGTATTAACACTAGGGGAATATATATTGAATTGCACATGTCAAGCTTATGAGGGATCAAGTAGGTAGTATTGTTTATTGTTTATATCTGCCGAGCTTATGATGGGGCGGGTAGGTTGTTGTTTCATTAGTGTTTGCTTGCTAGATTCAAGAGTAGGTCATTACACTCAGTTTATTCTTCACTCCTTTACCTGATTACTTTCAAATTATGATTCATGCTCAGTTATTTTATTGTCTTTCATACTCGGTACATAATTTCACACTGATTCTTCATTGCCTAGGGCTGCTGCATTCTTGCCTATATAGATCTTGACAGATACGTACATAGTTTGAAAAACTGGAGAATTCTCTACCGATTTTGTACATTGTATATGATCTAATGCATTGTGTAATACATTGCCAAGTCATTTTAAGAATATGTTGTTTTGCTTTACTAATGAAAATATAAAATGAGAAATCAGTTAAAACTCCATGAGAAACGAAAAACATCAAATTAAAATTTAAAGTTTCACCTAAACGACTTGACATCATTTGTAAGATAAGAAATTAAACATTACCTATTTACGCATCATCAACCTTTTAAATAAATTTCACATGAATTATCAACCTATTTCCCACTACCATGCTTCATAATTAAGTTTTCGTAAAGAACCTCCCATGTCAAATGCAAACTATTGAAATTTGCTTTTATCGTCCAAAACTATAAAGGATCCCTTCTGTCAATTTTTTATTTATGATTCTACCAGAAGTTGTCACACAAGGCTTAGTCCTTAGTAGGTCACTAGTATCCATCAATGTGACAACATTTTGAAGATTCTTTACTTTTTCAATAGCTTTTCTCCATTGCTTTATGGAATTACATTGACTTGCCCTTTACCTTATTGGATTTGATAGAAGATTATCTATTTTGTGATAATTTAGAATGAACGAGAGATTTGTTAATTGAAATAACATTTTAAGGTTATATAAGGACAATTTCCTTAATTTTAGTCATGGTTGAAAGAGTAGGAACAAAAAATGGAGTAGTTGCTTTCTCTTCTCAATAGCTTTTGGAGGAAAAACTATTGACTTACCTTCTTCAACGTTGTACAGTGTAGACTCCAGTACTAGAAGAAAATTGAAAATTAAATTTAATAATGTTAGTAGTTACTTGGTATCTTTTTTAAAATTTCTTTAATTATTATCATTATCATTATCATTATTGTAAGGGTCTATTCTGCCATTACAAATGAACTAATCTTGAATAAAATTGCGGGAGGAAACTTTTGGAGTTGTGAGTTAAAATTTTCAGACTAGAAGCAAGTTAAGGTCTAGGAAAATCCAAGAAAGGATTGGGTGAAAGGGTATATTTTCCTATTAGCTAAAACATTAATGAGTCTGTAGGACTTTTCGAAATCGAATTTGGGTGAGTAAAATTCTTGATATCGAACTTGGTATTAAGGGATTGGTTTGAAATATCAAGGCATGAAGGTGTTTTGCATAATGAGGATTTTTAGGGAGATTTCTGAGTTTTTGTCTCATGCAAGCCGTTATTGCAGGTGTCACGTCAATTCATTCTGGCTCAGTGATTCTATATTTGATATATGAATGGTTTTGATAAAAAAAAAAATCAAAGAAAGGAGTTGTGGCCCGTTGAGCCGGTCTGGCCTAACCCATGATTTAATAGAGTTGGTCTAATATTTTTGAAGCCCATTGAAGAAAATGGTTTTTTACCTCTATCCAGATAATCCCGTTGGTCTGTTGGGCTTCAATAATATGGGTTGCTTTGGCCCCTGGGCTTAATAAAATAGAGTATTAATTAAAAACAACAAAAGACCAAACACAGTCTATTTAAAATATTAAAATTTAGAATTATCAAACATGACGTACTTAGTATTCCTATTACTGCTGTATCATCAGAATCATCATTATGCATTGGTGTATATGTTCTAACCAAGTATAAAAGTTGCATCTATCACAAAATTATTTGAACACTTGTTGCTACTCGCAATTGGTTGTATTGTTTTTCTCAAACTGGTAATATTTTTTTGTGTACATTTAAATGTTATATCTAGTTCTTAAATTTAGTTACTCCTCATGTCCCAATTTATGTTATGCAATCTGTATTCAAAACAATACTGGTGATAACAAAACTTTGCAGAAACAGTAAGTTTCCAAAGTTTAAATCACCCAGTGAAGAACATAAATTAATTAACAAAAAACTAAAATATGTAAAATGTACCAGAATCTATATAAAACAGAATGGAAAGAAGATCAAGCCCACTGAGTGCACAGTGTCCCCTTAATGAAATTATTCCCCTCTAGTATCCGAGGATTGAATTGGAATATATCCTTCCAGGATAGAACAATCTCAATCACCAGTGTATTGATACCCAAAACTCTAGTGTCGGCGAGCCACTCAACGACAGTAAAGTTCATGAATAAAATTTGTGCAGAAAAAGAAGAAAAAGTCAGAAATTTTCGTAAGTAAAGAGTCTGAAGAATCACTGGTATTTATAGCCAAGAAGCACTGGTTCTGAAAGGTTGCAACCTTTCAGAAACCACACGACCATTCATGAAAGTTTGCAACCTTTCAAACGGTCATGGTTGTTCTTGAAATTTGCAAGCTTTCAGAACAGACATCTCCAACGACAGGAAATTCAAATAAAACTGGAAAGTATTTTTAATAAAATGGGTCGCGCCAATTCGAGTCGGGTCGGGACGTTTTGGCTAATTATTTAAATAATTAAAACATTTTGGCCATTAATTTAATTTAATTAATTAACTAAATAATTAAAACAAACTTTGTCCAAAAAATAATCTCTCGATCGATCATTTTTCGAAGCCGAAGACGAGCCGAGCGAGCGACAACGACGGCGCGAGGGGGGTCTCTTTTTCCAACCCCTTTAACAACTAATAGAAGTGTTTCTCTATTTAAACACTTCTATTTTTCTTTCCACCACCAATGAGGGAGAAATGCCTTTTTACTAAAGCATAAGAGAACTTTTCAAGTTCCTCTCTTTTCATCTTCCCTCATTTCCCATTAACTCTTGCTATATACCCAACAATACCCCACATGAATGGGGAATTGTTATGACATAAAGGAATGCACAGAAGAGTGTGTACTTTATAAGCAAGGATCAATTGCATCTGGATAAGTAGGTTTTCCGTTGAACTTTCCGTAGTGAACATATGTCAGATATACTCGGTCAATAGGTAGATGCGATAACTTTGAACCGTCGAGCTTTGGTGTATACCTAGACAACCATATGTCACAGAATTAACCCTTTACCGTTTATGGTTCTTACGGTTGTGTTCGTTTCAGCCATGAACACCTCCTAGTTTCATGAGTGTATAGAGAATAGACTTTTGATAATAATTCTCTTTGAAGCGGCTTACACTTCACACTTACGTAGGTGATTTCTAACTGTGTCATCGCGTAGATACACTATTTGGTCAAGTCTGCCAAAATTTAGAAAATCATTAAAAACTTTAAGCTTTTTTTTTATAACCGAGAAATTCGTATGTGACCCGCCCTTTGGACCAATTACAGCCTTCTAAACTCGGTGGATGATGGGCCCGCCCCTCTACCCTTCTCCACTTAAATACCAAGCTTTGTTTTGCATGGTGTGGGGCTTGAACCTGCGACCTAAGCCACAAATCCTCCACCGTTTTCCACTTGAGTTAGGCCTTGGGGGATTAAAAAAAATAAAAAATTAAGCTTTATTAACTCATTAACAAGCCTTAATGTTTTAACCTCGTTCCTGAACATTGTCTTCATCATGAGAATGGATTGAGTTGATTGAAAATGTCGAACCGTCAGTCACAACTTTGTTTTTCTCCTTGAATCTAGCTCTTGGGATCTCCAGTATGCTAGATTGAGTTACCGCCATGATGACTTGTCCTAAGCCGTAAACCCATTCCTTTAGATGATCTTTCATTATCCTCTCTAACTTGGCCTTTCGTTAGTGGATTTGACACATTATCGTTTGACTTCACATAGTCAATTGTGATAATTACAGTAGAGAGCAGTTGTCTTACGGTATCATGTCTCCGTCGTATATGACGAGACTTCCCGTTGTAAATGACGCTCCCTGCCCTACCTATTGTTGCTTGACTATCACAATGTATGTGAATAGGTCCCATAGGTTTGGGCCAGAATGAAATATCCTCTAAGAAATTCTGAAGTCATTTAGCTTCTTCACCGGCCTTATCAAAGGCAATAAATTCATATTCCATTGTGGAGCGAGCGATACATGTCTGTTTGGATGATTTCTAAGAGACTGCTCCTCTACCAAGTGTAAACACATAACCACTAGTGAGTTTTACTTCATTTGACCCGGTGATCCAATTTGCATCATTATATCCTTCAATCACGGCAGGATATTTATTATAATGCAAAGCATAGTGTTGTGTATGTTTCAGATACCCCAACACACGTTTCATTGTCATCTAGTGAGTTTGATTAAGATTACTAGTGAACCGACTCAGCTTGCTAATAGCACATGTTATATCTGGTCGCGTACAATTCATAATATACATCAAACTTCCCAACACTCTGGCATATTCCAATTGGCAGTCACTTTCACCTTCATTCTTTTAAAATATAAAACTTAAATCAATTGGAGTTTTTACATTATTGAAATTCAAGTACTTGAACTTATTCAATACTCTTTCAATATACTGATATTGAAATAATGCTAGTCCCTAAGGAGTTTTGAGAATCCTGATCCCTAAATTAAATCACCAACTCCTAAGTCCTTCATATCGAACTTGCTGGACAGCATGCATTTAGTAGCATTTATATCGTCAATATCTTTACTCATTATCAACATGTCATCAACATACAGACAAACAATGACTTCATGATTTGGAACATTTTTAATGTAAACACACTTATCACATTCGTTAATCTTGAATCCATTTGCCAACATTGTCTGGTCAAATTTAACATGTCATTGTTTGGGTGCTTGTTTGAGCCCATAAAGCGACTTAACAAGTTTGCACACTTTCTCTTCTTTACCAGGAACTACAAACCATTCAGGTTGTTCCAGGTAAATTTCTTCCGCCAACTCTCCATTTAAGAAGGCCGTCTTAACATCCATCTGGTGGATTTTAAGATCATGCACTGCCGCTAGTGCTATTAACATCCTAATTGATGTTATCTTTGTTACTGGAGAGTATGTATCACAATAGTCCGGACCTTCTTTTTGTCTGTATCCTTTGACTACAAGTCTAGCCTTATATTTGTCAATAGTCCTATCGGCTTTCATTTTCCTTTTGAAGATCCACTTTGATCCTAAAGGTTTATTTCCTAGAGGAAGATCAGCCAATTCCCAAGTATGATTACTTAAAATTGATTCGATCTCACTATTGATTGCTTCTTTCCAATAAGTTGACTCAGACGAAGACATCGCTGCTTTAAATGTTTGAGGCTTATTTTCAAGCAAGAATGCCACAAAATCTGGTCCGAATGAAGTGGATTTCCGTTGATGATTACTACGCTTAGGATCCTCGTTAGGTAGTGTATTTTCAGTTGATTCTTCTCGTGGTCGTTTAGATCTTTCACTCGTCGACTCACATTCAGTTTTATACGGATAAATGTGTTCAAAGAACTCAGTTTTATCTGATTCAATTACCGTATTAATATAAATTTTAGGATTATCAGATTTGTGAACCAAAAATCGACAGGCCTTACTGTTCACAACATATCCAATACATACACAATCCACTATTTTGGGTCCAATTTTCACCCTCTTGGGTAAAGGAACCTCTACCTTGGCTAAACACCCCAACACTTTGAAATATTTCAAGTTGGGTTTCTTTCCTTTCCACAACTCATAAGGAATCGATTGTGTTTTGTTATGGGGTACCCTATTGAGTATCTTGTTAGCCGTAATGATGGCTTCCCCCCATAGGTTTCGCAGTGAACCAGAAATGATTATCAAGGCATTCATCATTTTCTTTAATGTTTTGTTCTTCCGTTCCACCAATCCATTTGAATGTGGTGTATAGGGTGCAGTAGTTTGATGAATAATTTCATATTCCAAACATATCTTTGCAAAAGGAGATTCGTATTCTCCACCCCTATCACTCTGAATCATTTTTACCTTTAGATTCAATTGATTCTCCACTTCATTTTTATATTGCTTAAATGCATTAATTGCTTCATCCTTACTATTAAGCAAATATACATAACAAAATCGAGTGCAATCATCAATAAAAGTTATAAAATACTTTTTTCCCACCGCGAGATGATATTGATCTCCTATTGCATATATCTATGTGAATTAAGTCTAAAGGTTTTGAATTCCTGTCAACACACTTATAAGGATGTTTAACAAACTTACATTCCACACAAATTTTACATTTCGATTTATCACATTTGAAGTCAGGCAATACTTCTAAAATAATCAATTTTCGCAAGGCTTGTAATTTACATGTCCCAAACGGGCATGCCATAAATCATTTGACTACAACAAGTAAACAGAAGCAAAATTCTTATTAATACTGTCAATAACCATTACATTCAGTTCGAAGAGGCCCTCAATGAGGTAGTCCTTTCCTAAGAACGTCTCATTCTTACTTATTCCATCTTTGTCACTAACTAGGAAACACTTAAACTTGTTCTTAACGAGCAGTGCAACAGAAACTAAATTCTTCCTAATGTATAGTAGGAACATGCAGAACATTGTTCAAAGTCAACACCTTGCCGGATGTCATAACATTACTTTCCCAGTTCCTGCAATCATTGTTGTTGTTGTGTTCCCCATGAACAGATCTTCATTGAACTCAACAGGAGTATACGTTGCAAAGGCTTCTTTTGCAGAGAAAATATGTCAAGTGGCACATGAGTCGAGAAACCACTCTTTGGAATGTCCAACTAAGTTGCACTCCAAGATCATCGCACAAAGGTCATCTGCATCTTCCAACTCTTCCACGATGTTTGCTTGACTTTTGCCTTTGTCCTTGTCCTTTCTTGGAGCACGACAGTCGGAAGACTTGTGACCAGCCTTACCACAGTTGTAACAGTTGCCCTTGAATTTCTTCTTGGCCTGTTCTGACTTTTGTCCGTTGGACTACTTTCTCTTCTTGCCTTTGGTAGGAGCTTCTTTAACAATACTAACTCCCATTATTGTCTAATTCCCATGAGACTTCATTTCGACAGTCTTTTTATCTTCCTCAATCTTAAGCCAAATCACAAAATCTTCAAGCTTCATTTCCTTACGTTTGTGCTTTAAATAATTCTTGAAGTCGTTCCACGAAGAAGGTAACTTCTCAATCATTACAGTTACTTGAAAAGCTTTATTAACTACCATGTCCTAAAAAATCAGATCATGGAAAATAAGTTGAAGTTCCCGCACTTGTGATCCACCAATTTTACTATCTCACATTTTATAGTCTAAAAACTTTGAGACCACAATCTTTTTCAAGCATGCATCTTCTGTCTTATATTTCTTCTCAAGTGCATTCCACAATTCTTTCGAAGTTTTCATTGCACTGTAGATATTATATAAGTCATCCTTTAAAGCACTTAAAATGTAGCCCTTACATAGGAAGTCTGCATGTTTCCATGCTTCAATAACCATGAACTTTTCTCTGTTTGTCATATCAACAACAAGCACTGGAGTTTCTTCATTGGTAAATTTATGTAGACCAAGAGTGATAAGCCAGAACAATACCCGTTGCTTCCATCCTTTGAAATTCACACCAGAGAATTTTTCTGGTTTCTCTACTGGTGGTACAACAGTTCGGGTTGGTGCAGGACAACCACCGAAGTTGTAGCATTGTCAATTGCCATTTCTGATAAACAAAAATCGATAAAATTGATTCAGTAAGCAATAAATGAAATTGCAAACTTAATAGGAGTATAAAACCACGAAGGTTTTTGTCTCCACCAGAAACACAGATTAACAAAAAAAAAATCCTTAAGATTGTTATGCAATCTATATTCAAAACAATACTGATGATAACAAAACTTTGCAGAAACAGTAAGTTTCCAAAGTTTAAATCACCCAGTGAAGAACAAAAATTAATTAATAAAAAAACTAAAATCTGTAAAACGTACTAGAATCTGTATAAAACATAATGAAAAGAAGATCGAGCCAACTGAATGCACAGTGTCCTCTTAAGGAAATTATTCCCCTCTAGTATCAGAGGTTTGAATTGGAATATATTCTCCCAGGATAGAATGATCTCAATCACCAGTGTATTGATACCCAAAACTCTGGTGTTAGCGAGCCACTCAACGACAGTAAAGTCCATGAATAAAATTTGTGCAGAAGAAGAAGAAGAAGTCAGAAATTTTCGTTAGTAAAAAGTCTGAAGAATCACTGGTATTTATAGCCAAGAAGCACTAGTTCCGAAAGGTTGCAACCTTTCAGAAACCACACGACCATTCATGAAAGTTTGCAACCTTTCAAACGGTCATGGTTGTTCTTGAAAGTTGCAACCTTTCAGAACAGACATCTCCAACGGCGGAAAATACAAATAAAATGGGAAAGTATTTTAAATAAAATGGGAAAGTATTTTAAATAAAATGGGTCGCGCGGATCCGAGTCGGGTAGGGACGTTTTGGCTAATTATTTAAATAATTAAAATGTTTTGGCCATTTTGATTTAATTTAATTAATTAAATAAATAATTAAAACAAACTTTGTCTAAAAAATAATCTCGAAGTCGAAGCTAAGCCAATCGAAAACGATGACGGCGTGAGGGGGGCCCCTCTTTCTAATCCTTTTAACAACTAATAGAAGTGTTTCTCTATTTAAACACTTCTATTTTTTTTTTCCACCACCAATGAGAGAGAAATATCTTTTTACTAAAGCATAAGAGAACTTTTCAAGTTCCTCTCTTTTCATCTTTCCTCCATTTCCCATTAACTCTTGCTATATACCCAACAATTTATGTGGCACTTTTCATTTTTCGAGCATCAAACAGTTTAAGTTTGGCCGGGAATTTGCGCATGGAATCTTCAATTATTTGTAATGAAATTTATATATTGGTAAACTACGTAAACGTACTATAAGTCACTATAATTGATAATTCAAAATGCTTAAAATATCTATGAAAAATTTATAGTCAAAGATAGACTTGTTTGAATCTCGAAATCTAAAAGTTCCACATAAAATGGAACGGAGGGAGTATTTTTTAATGTCCAACTAATTGATATTGCATATAAACAGTAGATGAAAATGAAGATGTTAAAACAACCTTGCCACAAACTGATTTATATGTTCTTGATGAAAATGATGTGTTGGTGTTGGATACGCCATAAGTTTCATGAATTTTTTTAACAAGTTCATTTCCACTTTTTAATGGTTGGGAATATTTTCATTTTTTATTGTGCTCATTAGAAAACAATTAGGTTAATATTTCTATATAGCTATATATATTTTTACTTGAAGCCAAACTTAATAAATATTATAAAAATTATTTTATTTGTGGATTTGGTTAACAAGTAGTAACCCTAACACAATGTAATATTGTCTTGTTGATTTTTATGTTAATATTTTAAAATTATAATTTAATTTTAAAAAAACAATAAATATATATATACTTTTAAAAAGACTGGGCTGACCCGACACGATTCGTAGTCCACGTACTGATGGGTTGGGCTGGCTATTTTGTGGCCCACAAAAAAATTGGTCAGCCCAGCCTTACCCGTCAAATTCCAACGCCTGTATAAGCTAGCCCATATTGACAACTCTAACTGCAATAGTGAGCAATTCTCCTAGTAATTTTTGGAATCTTTTGCTATAAAGAATGATAGCTGCCACAGTTCTTGATTCTTGAAACCATCTTGGACCGGGATTAGTTCTAAGAGTTTTTGTATTATATGGGCGAGAGTTCCTGTACAATATAATGTTTAAGGGTTAATTGCAAGATTGCCTTTATTATATGTGTGATTTTTTCGTATGTATAATTGTATGTGTTTGATATTATATATTGAATGAACTGGAACTCTTGTTGCATTTTTTCTTCTTCTAATTTTAGTACAAATTTGAAACAAAATGGTACAAAGGAAAATTATTTTTGTGTCCCATGATAATTAAGATTTAATCGTAATAAAATATTAAGTTTATGTGTTTTCTTAGACCTTTCTCCCTATCGGATGAATTTAATACAAGTTGTTACGTATTTAATCACTAGTTTGATAATCTGTATTAATTCTTCTAAACAGAGTAATATATGATTGCATCAATGTTACTATGGTTTTGGTTTTCACTTGACTTAAACTAACATTACACTCTCCATCTGAGTTAGATCTGTAAAAGTTCATGGAGTGAATAATCAGTCATTAAATATGTATATTGTATGAGCAGTTCTCCAATCTCATAGTTTGGCTATTCAAGATGCATGAATGTATATGTATACTAATTTCTGGACACATGCTTTACACGTGTGTTCCATGTGAATTTTTATAGATATGTTAGAATGACTAAAATGCTATGGAAACATATATGTAAAGAGCAAGTAATGAGTAATATATTACAACAATTATAAACAAGTCTTTAATAATATAACCAAAAAACACCAAATGAAGAGACTACATGAAAAGCCGAAGAGGATATGAAAACAAGATACCCTCTTTTCTTTTCCTATAATTCAGTTCCATTCCAAGTATTAACTCTTCCTAAAGTACTCATTCAATGCAGTCCCTCCTTCAGTGTTTTGAGTTCATGAAGTTATGTGTATTTTGCAATAAATTGGACTGTTAAACATTTTCCTACCCCTTCCATGATCAGTTAAGCCATTATTCGAGGACAAATTATTCCAAGGGAGAAATATTGTAACATCCCGAAAATTTCTAAGCTAAGGCCCAAACTATTCTTCATTTGCGTGTAAGATAATATGAGACGATTCATTAAATTGTTATAAGGTGTTAAAGTCAATTATTTAGTGTGTTCGATACTAATTAAGGTCACAAGAATCCCCTAGCACAAAGTTGAGTTGAAAGCTTCCTTACCGATTAGATTTTGACAAAAGATTCTACTTAAGTCGAATTAAAATGACCATATCTCTCAGCACACATGGAATTAGGTGTCCCATAACCTATCAAATTGAAGGTGTATGTCTCCTCTTTCTAACGACACCAAGTTTGCTTCATTTAGAGTTTAAAGTAATAGATTATCACCATTTTACTAGCTAGACACTACCACAATAGAGTTTTATGAATCATGAAAAATGACTCCCTTCTACGGGTCGTAGATTGAACTACGACCCGTACTGTCAACTCGTGGAAAAACTTCAGATAGTTAAATTTTGGGGTCCAATTCCTATAGGCCGTAGAAACTTTTACAATCATAGTTTGGACTCGTAGAATGAACTTTTGAGCCTTAAAATTCAATATGAATTCTACGGATTGGATCTACGGTCCATAAAAACTTCTATGGGTTATAGTTTCAACATGTAGAATGAAATTATGAGACTTAAAATTCAATATGAATTTCACAGATGGTATCTACGGTCCGTAGATCAAACCACGAATCGTAGATGGCCCCGTGGAAGATTTCTGAAAACTTTTTAAGAGGGGTAGTTCAGTTTTTTCTCACCCCTTCTAAGCCTAAACCCCAACATTTTTACACCTTAATAAGGTTGTAAATGGTATTAATCAACCCTATTACTCTCATTAACGCTTCCAAGTCTTAGAGCAAGGATCCAAGAGGAGAAAACTATGGTTTTCAAGCATTCTTCTAGTTTTGCCAAGAAATTTGTTCTTCCGATTATGTAAGACTAATAATATCGTTGGACTAGTTTATCTTCATGCTCTACATCTCAATTCAGTCCGTATAAATTAATCTATGGTTATACCCTTAGTTTCAAGGATTCTTGATATGAGTTTTGTTGTTGAGTCTGAGTTCTGAATCCTTGATCTTGAGTTATTATATATTATATATTGATATCCTTAAGTTGTTGTTCATGTTTATATTCCACATGAACCCTAATTTCTGAGTTTTGATTGAGAGTCTTTTGAAGAAGCATCTTTTGTCATAAATAAATTTTGAGTAGCTAAAAGTAAGTTCAAGAGTATAGTTTAAGCCTAATTTTGAGAAGAGTTGAAGGGAACTATATGATTCCCAAATTGTATCATTTTTACATAGAGGAGTATTATTTTTAGAAAAGTAAAAAGTTTTCAGAAAGATTGAGTACAGAGCAATTACCTATTAAAGAGGTCCTTTTTGAGAACTTCTCTCAACCATAAGTATTATATATATAACTGAATGCTCAATATATATATATATATATATATATATATATATATATATATATATTTGGGAGTAAT
>JAJOOO010029110.1:0-20524 GCA_029582685.1 Solanum piurae
GTGTTATTAACAAAGTCAGTCGAGTCTTTTTGAAGATGGTTTTTTTATTCGTATTGATTTATATTAAAAATTAAAAGTGAGTATTTGTGTTAAATTTAGATAGCCTAGATGATAATAAAAAATACATAAGTAGTGTTATTTAATTTAATTGAATGTTTAAGAAAGAAAATCAAAGAACTTTCGTCAATTTATTTTCATGCAAAAATACAGAGAAATATCAAAAAATAATATTATTGTTTGAAATTTTTTATGTTCGTTCGCGAATGTTTAATTTTTTTAATTAACAGGCACACATCTATTTTTTTAAAATAAGAAATTGCAATTGAAGAACATAAATAAAAACAAATCATAAAAATTAGTATAAGTGTTTAAATGGTACAGAAGAAAAAATGGAGTTTAAAGATTAAATGGAACAAGGCCAAGTTAGAGTGTCAAAATAAAAATGAGGGCAAGTTTGAGGGGTTGTATATGTGTTTTGCCTAATAAATAAGTTTTTTTTCTTTAACATGGGAGGGATTGTTTGGTAGTTGGTTTGAAGGTGAGTTATGCAAATTTTAATTTTTTTTGCTACTTATACCATGTTTGATGGCTGGTTAAGAGATAAATTGATCATCTATAATACCTAATATACGTATAAATTATGAGGGAATTTATGTATTTATTTTATACGAAAGAGAATATGAAATAACTAATACATGAATAATAATTATATACATCATTAATATCTATATAAAATAATACATAAATTTTATCATAATTAATACTCATAATTAATTCAATGTGACTTTCACAAGTTTCGGATCAGGAAGACCTCAAATTCATGTTTCGATAGTTCCATTGAGTCTGGAACATCGAGTTAATCAGGCAACATAACTGGTTTGTATGATGGGATTCCGAACGAATCCTGAGGGCCCTTCTAGAGATTGGAAAATATTTATGTCGGCTAATGATTTCTGGTGCCTGTAGACCTTGTATTCGCGAATGGTCTTCACTTTCGCGAGGGTTGCGTTAGCGAAAATCGAATCACGTTCGCAAAGGGTCAAGAGGTCTAATCCTCACTTCCACGAAGGCCTTCTCGCTTTCGCGACCTTCGCGTAAGCAAAATCCTTCTCGCGAAAGCGAGATGAGACATTTTTTCGGGGATCGCTTTTGCGAACCAAAGATTGCGAACGCGATGTTCAGGAAAGTGAACCAGAGTTCACTTTTGCGAGACCTCAAAGCGTTCTTGGTATGAAATTTTGAGGTTTTCCCCTATTTTTCTTTTTTTGAGCTTTGAGGACTCAGTTGAGGTGATTTCCAATGGGTTTTCAAGATAAATCATTTGGGTAACGAATTCTAACTCCTTTTTACTGTTATTCCTTAATTATGGCAAGATTTTATCACTTATATTACTATTTTGAACTCAAAACCTTGCGGTTTTTCAAGATTCACTTATATTCCTTTGATTATGTGTAATAAATATTTCAAAAAGCTTAACCAAATTGTTTGGTAGTTAGTTTGAAGGTGAGTTATACAAATGTTAATTTTTTTTCCTACTTATACCATGTTTGATGGCTGGTTAAGAGATAAATTGTTCATGTATAATACCTAATATACGTATAAATTATGAGGGAATTTATGTATTTATTTTATACGAAAGAGAATATGAAATAACTAATACATGAATAATAATTCTATACATCATTAATATCTATATAAAATAATACATAAATTTTCTCATAATTCATACTCTTATTTTTTATGTAATGACCCAAAAGGACATTTTTGAATTTTTCGTAAAATTATCATTAGACCACTCCCGATATTGATCCCGAGTCATTTCTGAATGGATTTTGAAATTGGTTTTGAGTGAAAAGTTGTGAATTACAAAAATTTTAGAGTTTTGAAAGGCTAAGTTGTTAAAAAGTGGTTTTTGGTGTCTTTTGGAGTTTTGAGTCTCGGAATAGAGTTTTGTCGATTCCATTAGTTCTAAAATGTGTAAATTGGTTCCAAGAGAGTTATCGGTTTTAGATTCGGAGTCTTTTCGTGGATCTGAGGTCTTAAATTGGAAATTTGTGAAATTTTATCCTTTGGTTTGACTTTGGTCAATATTCGGGGTTTGGATGGTCAGGTCGGATTTTTGATAGTTTTGTTGGATTCAAGGAATGATTTTAGGCGTAGGAGAGGTCTTGGTTGAATTTTTAGAGGTCATGAGCTTGATTTGGCTTTGAGTGTTACCAATGAAGTGTGTGATGAGGTTTGGGCAGAAGGGCACGCTTAGCCCTAGATTCAACGACCCTTTTGAGATTTTGAGTCGAGTGGGAAAGGTGGCTTATAAGTTTGTCTTGCCACCTAGCTTGTCAGTTGTGCATCATATGTTTCATATCTCCATGCTTCGAAAGTATGTGCCATATAATTCTCATGTGTTTTCGCTTGATTCGGTTGTGTTGGATCCAGACTTGTCATTTGAGGAGGAGCCTATAACCATCTTGGATAGGCAGATTCGAAAGCTTCAGACGAAGGAGATTTCTTCAGTGAAGATGCAGTGGAAGCACCATTCAGTTGGTGAGGCAACTAGGGAGAAGAAGTTCGACATACGTGCTAGATATCCTCATCTTTTCGAGGCTTCAGGTACTTTCTTTTACTTTATGTTCGAGTACCAACATGATTTTTAGTGATGGATAATGCAATGATCGAAAGGTTATTTTTGGAATTTTTCATAAAATTATTATTTTACCTCTCTCGATATTGACCTCGAGTCATTTTTTATTGGATTGTGGAATTGATTTTGAGTGAAAAGTTGTGAATTATGGAAATTTTAGAGTTTTGAAAGGCTAAGTTGTTAAGAAGTGATTTTGGTGGTTTTTGAATTTTCAAGTCTATGAATGTTATTACTTCGATTCCATCAGTTCTGGATTGTGAAAATTGGTTTATGAGACTTGTAGGTTTCATATTTGGAGTGGATTTGAGGTTCTAAGTTGGAAATTTGTAAAATTTAAGCCTATGGATTGACTTTGATCAACATTCGGGGTTCGGGTGCTCGAATCGAATTTCCAACATCTTCGTTGGATTTAGGCGTGATTTTAGGCATATGAGAGGGTTTGGTTGAATTTTCAGAGGTCCCAAGCTTGGATTGACCTTTTTAGATGTTATGTTGTTCAATGTGACTTTCACAAGTTTCGGATCAGGAAGACCTCAAATTTGTGTTTCGATAGTTCCATTGAGTTTTGAACATCGAGTTAATCAGGAAACATAACTGGTTTGTATGATGGGATTTCGAACGAATCCATAGGGCCCTTTCAGAGATTGGAAAATATTTATGTCGGTTAATGATTTCTGGTGCCTGTAGACCTTGTATTCGCGAATGGTCTTCACTTTCGCGAGGGTTGCATTAGCGATGATCGAATCGCGTTCGCAAAGGGTCAAGAGGTTTGATCCTCACTTCCGCGAAGGCCTTCTCGCTTACGTGACCTTCGCGAAAGCGAGACGAGACATTTTTTCGGGGTTCACTTTTGCGAACCAAAGGTCGCTAACGCGATGTTCAGGAAAGTGAACCAGAGTTCACTTTTGCGAGACCTCAAAGCGTTCTTGGTCTGAAATTTTGGGGTTTTCCCCTATTTTTCATTTTTTTTTAGCTTTGAGGACTCAGTTGAGGTGTTTTTCAATGAGTTTTCAAGATAAATCATTTGGGTAACGAATTTTAACTCCCCTTTAGTGTTATTCCTTAATTATGACAAGATTTTATCACTTATATCACTATTTTGAACTCAAAACATTGGGGGTTTTCAGGAATCACTTATATTCCTTTGATTATGTGTAATAAATATTTCAAAAAGCTTAACAAAATTTAATTCAGTGGAAAGAAGGAGGATCTCAAGTTTGGAAGAAGTAATTTAAGCTAGGAATTTAATAAAACACCAAATGTGGTGGCAACCACTAAATGGATTTACTCAATTCTTGTTTGATAATTGGACAGGTATGGGAGTTTTATATGATATCACACCAGAAGAAATTCTATGTGATGTATCAATACCGAATGTAAGAGATTTGATAGAGGCTAGTAGATGGAATGTAGAGAGGCTAAACCTGATATTGCCTCAAAAGGTAGCGAAGTACATAGTTAACAGAATACAACCACTCATTGACTCAAAAGATATGGACAAGCCTTGGTGGATGCTAGAATCAAATGAGTATTTTTTTGTTAAGTCTGTATCAGAGTATGTAAGACATAAGGAGGAGCCTAATCCAATTTTAGAGAAGTTAGCCTTGGCGGATGCTTGAATCAAATGGGTACTTTTTGTTAAGTCTGGATGGTAGTATATAAGGCATAAGGAGGAGCCTAATCCAATTTTGGAGAAGTTATGGGTAAAAAAACTACCTTTTAAAATTTCTTTCTTCATGTGGAGAGTGTGGAGATCTAAGGTACCAGTGAATGATAAAATTAGGAGATGGGGATATAACTTGTCTTCTAAATGTTGGTGTTGTGGCAAGCATGATCAAGAGAAAATGTCTCACCTTTTCAGTTACTCACCTACAGCTAACAAGACTTGCTCCTACGTTAGAGAAATCATCTTAACTTGGTGAATTTTTTCTATTAAAAAAGAGATGAGATCTTACTTTAGAGCAATTCCTAGTATGTTATTATGGGAGATATGGAAAAGAAGAAATTATAGCAAATATAAAGGAAAATTGAACTCTACTCAAACAATAATATTTCAGGTTACTCAAAACTTGCTTAGATTACTAAAGGTTAAAAGACCGAACATGGAGTATCCAACAAAATGGACAGACATATTAAAAGCACTAGAAGAAGACATTCCGCAGGTGAAAGAAACAGAGGTACTAGGAGAATTACCACCTGGGAAATGGCATAAGTGCTAGACTAATGGCATATCCAGGGGCAATCCAGGGAGAAGCTCATATGTCTTTTGTGTAAGGGGTGAGGAGGGAGATGTGGTATATGTAGAAGCTAAAGAGATGAAGTAGATAAAAACACAGAATCAGAAGCTAAGGCCATACTTGAAGCATGTAAATATATACAAGCACAACAAATTAAACAGGATTCATTGTTTCTTGTGAATGTTATGACTGGTAAGTGGAAGACTCCTTGGAATATTATGATTTGAGTGCAAGAGATACACCATATCATAGTAGGGAGAGGAATTAAGATTACTCACATTCTAAGGGAAACTAATAAACTTACAGATTATTTGACTCATAAAGCTTTATATGATGGAGCAATACAGATCAATAATTTCTAAGAATTGACATTAGAAGGGAAAAGGCTGATAAATGGTGACAAGTTATTATGTCCATATAGCAGAACAACAACAAAGTGGTAGATGCAGATATAGTTTCAGGATTCCGCAACAACAAAGAAATACAGTAAAATACATTAATAGCAGCACGAGAAGAAGATCTAGCAAAATTAAGCTTAAAAGGGGAAGAATAGAAGCAAGCGAGGTGTACCTGATAATAAAGAACTCTAGGAGCTCAGCAATCACAATAGATGATAACGAAGGAGAAATATATCTCAGGCAAAAAATGACAAAAGAAATAATGAGACACAACATCAGATACAAGCAAGAAGAAGAAGAACGAGCAATATCTAAAGTGTCTTTACCTCAATCGGAGCTGAAGAACAAACAACAGTGACAGAGATTGAGAGAAAAGCGGCAACAAAATTCTAGTGTTAGAACTAGGGTTTCCAGTTCTGATTAGTATTTGTAGTGCTGCCTTTTTGGGTTAGACCCGATTAGATCTATTTTGGGCCTGGTCCGATTGGACCATGTGTAATAGGGGATAATTTTTTCCATTCAAATAAAAATGCCTACAAGGCAATATAATTTATTTTTAAAAAATATTTTGAAATTGGGATTATGTCCATGTCTTGAGTTTCAATTATGTACATATTGAAATATTTGGTAATACAAAATTGCAGTTACCAAAAAAAAAATTGTGATTAAGATATGTGTTTATTTTCTTAAGGAAATAAGTTTGTTTGCTAGTAAAGAGAACTAATCTTGTCATTTTAATTATTTAAATAAGATACTAATACTATTTAACTAATTATTTTATATGCTATCCTGCATAAAATAATAATAGAATCTCGTTCGACTTGTCCTAAGTATTATTTCTATGGAAAAAGATACTACTTTTTGTTTGGATGGTTGTTACATATTGTTTGATAATGTAGTGTATTCTATTGAATCATATTGTATTGTTCAAATGAATACAATGTTTGAATAAATTGTATCGTTCTGTATCGTTACATAATGTCACACATCCATAATTTGAAGGATAAATCTACCAGAAAAGTAAGGTACCGGGTAGAGCTATTATGAAAAAATAAGGTAAAGTATAAAATAAAATTGTTAAATAATTAATAAAAACAAAAATGAGAAGAAAATATTAAGGTGACGACGTGATCACACCAAATTAGTTGTTACATGATGAGTCGGGAATTTCGACTCATTTAGGGATTATTATTCAAGGATTTAGTGTCCTCAATGCCTATCTTACGCTCATAACTGATGTTAATATGTTGATATGAAGCGATGAAGTCTTAAGAATGAGGCAAAGACATTATGATGCAAAAAGGAGCGAAAAAGTTAAAAAAGTTGAAGAAAAGCAAAGCTGGAGCTCGCAAAAGCCACTCAGCGACTCACCGAGTAGGCTTCCAACTCGCCTAAAGTTCCAGCAAAATAGCCCATGAACAAAACTAACTTGGCGAGCAAACGGACAATTCGGTGACACGCCGAACAGATCGGCGATAGTGATCAAGCTCGCCAAAAGTTCCAGAATAATTTGATGGAGGATCCAAGCCTAAAGGTGAGAAGAAGATCAACTCGGTCGATCGCCGAACTGGTCGGTGATCCTGACTTACTTCGCCGAGTTGACTCTGTGTTGAAAATTTGGGAACATATAAATACAATTTTTCAAAGAAGAAAAAAAGTTTCCACACTGTTTACTTCTGGGTTTTTGAGAGTTTTTACATTCTAAAACATTGTCTTTATATTTTTATTAGAGTTTGGGATTTAGATTCAGAGATGGTAAGATTTTAGCTTCGATTTCAACATTTGGGGATTGCAGATCGTTAACCAATCAAATGAAAAACTTTGTTGGTAACGATTTCTTGCTTTTCATTATGCTTAGCTAAAACCCCTTACCTTAGGGGTGTGATTATGTAGTTGAATGCATTAATTAGCTAATGGGTGTTGTTAGTTTCTGATTTTAATGTTGTTTTGAAGTGGGTTCAATTAATTGTTCATGTTTTAATTGAGTAATTGTAGTTGCAAATGTAATTCTAGCTTAGTTCTCAAGTTGAGAAAGAGGTAATAGAGTAGATTGATTGATTGATAGTTGTATTGATTGCGTCTTTAAAATCTAGCTTGAGAAAGTGGGTTTGATTGTGTCTTTACAAATCCAACTTAAAAGATGGGGTTAATTAAGGAATTGGATTGTTTGGTTGTGTTATGCTTGTTGAGATTCGAGAGAACTCACTTGAAGCACAATAGTTGATTGAGAAATGACTATTGTATTCAAAATCTTGCCTACCCATTGAGATTCAATAACTTTAAGCAACTAGTAATCACCTATTACGCAAAATTAGTATTCGACTGATCACACTCCTAAGGTTCAATCTCTACTTGTTTACTTCTCGTATTTAGCAATCTTTATCTTAAATTGGTTACCAAATCCCCCCCTCCCAATTTGAAATTAATCGTTGAAACTTTGAGATTTGTTTTCATGTTGCGAAATATTTACTTCTACAAACGATTAGGACACATTTTTACTTCTTAATTGAATTCTTTAGTGTATCACTTCTTGTGGGATCGACTCCAACTCTTAGTTGGGTTTATACTTGTTAGCGACCGCTTACACTTAGAATTGGATGAAGTGTAGTTAAGCGTTATCATATATAGATATAGAAAACTCGAAATAAAAAAACCGAGTCCAAAACAAATTGGGAACCCAAAAGGATTTCGCGTGAACAGTGTCGTCTCAATTCGATGTTGTTGTTTCACTTGCTGATTCAAATTTTAACACATGGCCAACAGGTAACGTTTCAATTTGCAATTTGATTCTTAATCATGCGCTTTATATATTATAACATTTAATTTAATCCATTAAGTTGGCTACTTGATTTCCGTCTATAATCTTTCATCTTTAATTCATTTTAGCTCCAAACTTTTCATCTTTACACAAATTTTCTCCTACAAATAAAATACATTATTCAACACAATCCATAAAATTCATGCTAAAAAGGGACAAATACAAATAATAAATGTGAGGCAAATAATGATTAAAAATATATAATTTTGGCATTACATCACACAACAAACACACTTAGATTTTCATTTTAGTTGATAAAAGGTACAACATGGCATGATCAGGACTTCATGCATTAATATCAAAGATCAACAAGTAGATTTATTGACAAAGGCACTAGGTAGATTTCAACATGAGATCCTCATAGACTAGTTTGGCTTCTTGAATATATTCAATACATCCAGTTTGATGGGAAATATTGGAATTGGTTAATAATAAAACTGATTAGTTAATTATCTTGTAATTATTTAATAATGACATTTAATGTACTAATGCATACTTGTGCCTATATTGTCTTATAATATAGGGTCCGACGCTTCTCTTCCCGGACGTGCTTAGATTAGGATTTCTCAGCTTGACTACTTGGATTGGTGAGTCGTCATGCTCCGAGGACAAGGCCATTGATGTTACTTTATTGCTTTTGATGTCTTTCATTTTAGACTTGTACGTGGTGTATATGTTACGTCTCAACCACTCTTATGATATTAGAAAGACGTGTGTCAGACTTAGTAGTATTCAGTGTATCTCTTATGTACTTTGTTGATATCGTTTGTGTTATCTTATGATTTGAGAGTTATATTGGATATATCTCTTTAATTGCCATTTATTACATCATGTCTGTGTCAAATAACTTATTTAGATCCTCTCAGGGTTCAATTCGTCATGTTCTAGGGTGTACTTTAGGTTGTGACAAACTTGGTATTCAAAGCATCAGGTTTTAGAAAAGAACCTAGGATGTCTAACAAGCTGCATCAAGTAGAATCTTGATCATGAGTGTGAAAAGCGCCACATTTATGAATAGGGGCTACAAGGCGTTTAGGAAACTTCATTTATTTCACTACTTTAAAGTCGTGTCATAGAGCTCATCTCTATAAAGGTCTCTTTCCAAAATCTTGTCTGATGTTTTTCAGGATATGCCTCCTCAAAGAGATAATGCAAGAAAGAATATGGCTAATGATGTGGAGCCCGAGGTTCCTCAAGTGTAGGTCGATCTTTTGGCCGAGAAAGTGACTCATGTCGAATTCTGAGCCACTTTCCAAGTGTTTGATCAAGCTATAACGGCTTAAGCTAATAGAGAGGTCATTGCTCCTGTGAACCCGAGTATGGGTATGAAGCTGATAACGGTGAGGTATTTCACTAAGATGAATCCCCCGGAATTTCATGGGTTGAAGGTTGATGAGGATTTTCAAGAGTTCATTGATGAGGTTTAGAAGATAGTGAAAATTATTGGATTTTCAGCGGTGGAGAAGGCGGAATTGGCCATTTATTAATTCATAGGTGCTGCCCAAGTTTGTCTTAATCAATGGAAGGGAGAGAGGGCTATTGATGCGAGTCCTCTTGATTAGGAGAAATTCAAACGGGATTTTCTTGATCGTTTCTTTCCTCCTGAGATGAGGGACGTGAAGGTGCTTGAGTTCATTAATATTCATCAAGGGAACATGAGTGTGAAACATTATGCTTTGAAGTTTATTCAATTGGCTAAGTATGCTCCGACTATGGTTGTCGGCTCTAGGGCAAGGATGAGCAAGTTTGTGTCGGCTGTGTCAGAAATGGTTGTCAAGGAGTGTCATACCGCCATGTTGATCAAAGAGATGGATATCTCTGATTTGATGATACATGCCTACAAATTGAATTGGAAAAGTTAAAAGAGAAATCTAGGGAGTCAAATAGTGCAAGAACCGGTGATGGTGACTTTTCTCATTCTAGGTCCGGTGGACATGGTCGTCCTTAATTCTGGAAAAAGTATTTTTTTCAAGGTTCTTCTAATGTTCTGGCTCCTAAGTTCAACAAAGATAGGGTGTCTAACCCTAAACCTCAAGGAGGAGGTGGTAGTAGATCTTCTATTTCCGCTTGCCACCACTCAAGAAAGTGCTTAGCCGGTATGGATGTTTGCTTCGGTTGTGGGAAGAGTGGTCATAAGATGAGGGATTTTTCGTTGCAAACTACTAATGAAAAAGATGGTATTCAAGCTCAACCTAGTGGTTCAGGTTCTTTACTATGTCTTCAACAATACTGCTGACCTGATTTTCCACCAATTGTTTGTTTTGCAGTTCAACATTATCCTCACAATGGACATTGGTCTTCTCCACATCAACTTGACTACTGCGTATCCAGGATTTCAGAAGGATGGATGCATTATTACGAAAAGATGCATCTAAGATATAAATTTGAACTGTTTGACCTTTAGGTTCTTAATATGAACCATTAAATATAGGTCCAAAATACATAATATTACTAGTTTTAAATTTTAATACACACATTTGATTTAATTATATAATTTTTTAGAAATTTTCAATGTAACTTTGAAAGATAAAAGCAAAAAAATAAAGAAAACTTAGTTGAAACGTCAAAAGTGTTACCGATAAGCACTTGGAGAGGTGTTACTCAAAAAAACAATATAGAATTATATGATACTTTGAACATGCGTTCGCATATCTATATTTAAGTATTTTTTAAAAAATATAACACTACTATATATAATCTAGAGAGGGGAGCATGGGTTCACGTGAACTCACGGAACCCCCTCTAGATACGCACATAGGCAATCCTTATTATTTTCTTGTATGCTGCTGGCATTTTTGTTATCTTGTTGACTGCAATCATATTTGTCCTGACCTTTAACTACTACTGCATATGTAGCACAACTGAAAGTCGTTGTATCCCCTCATTGTCTGTACCCTTCATTGTTGCTTGACCTGAATTTTCAGCATTGATGTGATCATGTTGCTCCTCATCTGCCAACTGCAAAATGCATTACAAGTCACCACCCCCTCATTGCCATTAGGAGTTGCTTTAGGAACAACATGATTATGTCCAGTTTTTTCCATTATGAATACTTTCTGAGTTGAGCACCATCTTTTGACAAATCTCTTATGTCTCCTGTTGTATTGGAAGTGTCTTTCATGTATTTGCTGTCGAGGTATCTCGCCTTCCTCTTGACCCTCTTGAATTTTGTCATGCTTTAATTCAGGATGAAGTGATCTACATTCTTCTTCATTATGACCTTGTAACTTGCACGTTTGACAATATTTAGACAAGAAATCATATTGAATCTTGATCTTCTCAATCCTTGTGTTCTTCGTTTCAGGGTTTATGACCTCTATTTCCACCCGCTTGGGAAGGTTAGCCATAAGGTTCACTTGAACTTTCACTCTTGCACAATTGGGACGCGTCTTATTAATTGTTGCCATGTCCAGATATAGTGGTTTGCCCACAACTGAAGCTAGTGAAAATAAAGCTTCTTTCACATAGAAGATGTGCATAACCATCTTTAGCGAACAATGTAACAAGCATTCTTAGACATGATATTAACAAAATCATCCATGCTGTTTAATCAAATTAATGCGTCTATTCCTTAATAAACCAATACTACAATCACCAATGATCTTCAACTGTTTAGGTATTTGCATTCTCAAATCATCGAGGTCAGGCAAACCATATGAAAATTTGCCAATAATCGCATACTGTAGATTCTCAATCACATTCATTCTGTCTACTTCCTCTTCCGTCCATGTGATTCTGGGCACTCCTCCTACATACTGAATCTGTTAGGCTGTTAAAGTAAGGGAAAATAAATATCATAAGAGAGAGGCAGGGCCTGACCAGCACTAGAATGAGGCTGGCCGGCGGCCATGTCGGTAGAATTCTATCAGGCCTGACTAGAGCGTGGATCAGGAGCTTGAACGAAAACTCACAAATCCATTTGAGATTAATGAAAGACTATGATACCACTATCAAGTAGATATGGGAACTTTAGCCAACAGACTTATGGTACAGCACGCAGCTGTCCCAGCCTTAACCCAGTCCATCAACAAGTCCATTTCCATCTTTTGTAATCCAACAAAACCATAGAAGTAGAGAAACAACTATTAATAGATTAGCACAGAAGTGCTGTTCCATATTTTCTTTTGACAAACAGAAGTAACTGTGATCTCCAGATCAATGCAAAAATCTGAACATTATCTACAACACGGGATTTTGGCTATACTATGACTAGGATCATTCTAAACCTTTAAACAAGTCTCCTTTACACTGCTGGTATCCATTCCAACAGACATTGTCAGCATCACCGAGCAAGCCTCTCTTCCTTAGCCTCGAGGGCATCCACCTCTTCATTTGACAGGTGATCGACAATTGGTTCATATGCATCAGCGTCCCTCTTCTTCCTGAGAACAGTCACATTTGAAATGTATGAATTTCAAAACTGGACTTGCTGATGAGATATGATTGAATTGAAATACAGATTAAAAAATCCTAGTTTCGATTTGGCTTTTATTTTTTGTTGAGTGAAAGAATATTAAGAAAAAGCAAGAGTGGTACCGGACGACACTTGATTTTATGCTGAATAGTTTCCCCAGGTCCAATGCAGGCAAACCTACTTTACTGTCAAAGAGATAATTATGAGGAAAGAGATGTACCGAGGATAATGTAAAGGAAGATCTGTGATTTGATTAACCAAGATCAACATAAAAAGCATAGCTCAATGACACAAACCTGGCTGAGGGATGTTCCATTCCTCTGCGTCCTTTCTTATTAGCCCTGCTTTCTCTCGCGGATGCAACACTTTGCTTTGCAATCTGAAAAGTTAAATGCCCAAGATAGTCAAAAGACCTTGAAGAGGCTGGCTTTCAACTATGAACACATAGTTGGAATCCAGGTAGAAACAATTAGGTAATGTACACCAAATGAATAATATATTCTCACCTCATAAAGTTGTTCTCTAATTGCTATGGCAATTGCAGGCTACAAAAAAAGGAGACAACTATCAAGAAGAAAGCATACCCAGTTTTTTAAAATAAAAAGGATACTGAAAAATGACAGTCTCACATAGTTGAACACATTGTTTAGGATGTAAGTAAACCACTGCGTAATTAAATAAAGTAATTACCCATGATTGTTTTCTAGGAGTAAAAGTGAGTAACACAAAACTACAATTTAGTGCTGTCCAAGAAGCTACAACTACAGAAAAATGTGTCTCTTGATGGGATAATGTTGGGACAAAATCTCATTTAAATACTGAGCTACGTAAGAATCAGGCACTCACCATCTACTTTCATTGTTCAAATCTTTGAAAACATTAAAAACCCGTTGTTCAACTCTTTGAAAACATGAAATAATCAAAAGCTCTACCCTCCCTCTCTATGGTTAATCTAATAACGAATGTTTCTTATGGGGACTGGAGCAGGCTACCACGAGACAAAAGATCCTCTTTCTAATGAGATTCGATTTGGAACTATTATATGTCGAGAGTTTACTTATACATGAACATATATATAAATCTTTTAACACATAAATACAAAGGCCTACAATATCGAGAGGTTTTAACAACCCTAATGCATGATTGTAACACAAGCTCTTAGGTGTATGTGTTTGTTCGTCCAGTTCCAATTATAGGGTTATTCGAACTTTAACTAACAAAATATAAAAAGTAGGTAACTAATTCCTCGTATTCTCATAGCTCTGTCAATGGTCTAACAAAGTTGAAATTATTTGACAGAATATTTTTGTCAAATAAATTCAGCATTGAAGAAAACTAGGTCACTTTCTTGATTAAGGAACTGTGCATTTTCCTAGAATTTCCCTCATGAGACTAATGGCATTTTAATTTTATGATTCCCCTTCATCAATCCTCCCCCATTTACAAATTACAGAAAGATCTTTTCCTAGTTGTAGCAAAATAGGAGGGAGGTTGTCACGACCCAAAAATGGATCTGATGGCACTCGACAAGTCAGCCTAAAACCCAAATATCACAAACTATGCAGAATTAAGACATATTGAAATCTCAAAATATCACAAGTGCAGATAACTAAGTCAACTTAATAAAACCCCCAAAACCTGGTTGTCACGTGTACAAGTCTTTAATGTGTTATAATTGATTCAAAGAAAAAAAAATACAAGTCTCACATGACATTGTTTCTAGAATAGAACAAGATCATAAATAGGAGAAAGAATGTCCGTTGAGATGACAAACAACTACCTCACAAATCTCCATAGGAAGCCTCGGAATTTTTTTTTAGAAAATATCATAAAGATCCGGGCTCGTAACCTACAAAAATGTATAAGCAAGTGGTGAGTACCAAACCACACGGTACTCAGCAAGTAAACTTCTAAACACAAGCTAAGAGAATAGAATACGGGTACTCCTTACCACCTCAACCCAACCTGCATAAAACCAGTCCAACCTAGCAGTTCACAATTTACATAGCTCACCAGCAACATTTCAATTACATATCTTCAACAACAAACTCAATATTCATCAATCACAAGTTCCACAGAAGGCACTCACAAGATCACCAATGATAAAGATGTGCAATGCAATGTCAAGTATAGTGATGCATGTCTGACCTAATGATACACACCAGTCTGGGACCCATATCTGTACATGCATCCGTCGCGGCATGCAACACAACCCTCGATAATAAAATCCGTCGCGGCGCACGACACGTCCCTCGAAATGGTACATCCTCTTTAATTTCTTATTCTTCCTCAATTCACATAACACAACCATGTCTCAAAACCAATGCAAATGACATGTTCACACAAATAATGAGGAGATGACCATTTTCATAACAATGCACAACAACACAATCGTGATACAACATCAACAATTAATCAATAAGCCTTTCAAACTATTCTCAACACATCACACACCAATAATTAATCACATTGCATTACCACTTTTTCATCATTAGAGTTATTCAATATGGACAAGTCAAACCATCACCAAGTCCCATTACTTCCCAAAAGGAAATACACGATTCTATACACTAAACAAGGGTTTAGAAATCCACTTGCCTCAAATAATCGAACAATTACTTTGGAACTTGAGTCTTCCCCATTCATAAAGCTTCAAAGGTGCTTCCAATCTATCAAATACATAATACTCATAAGAATACGAATCTAATGAAACCATATTACTATATTTTTAGTTTCGGCTCAAAAAGTCATCCCGAGCCACCAAATTCGAATTTGAAATTTTCTTTCAGATTATGTTTACCCATGACAAAAACTCGCATGCAAAATTTCAGCTAAAACGGATCGTTATTCGACCCCCAAATAAAGATTTTGTTCTAAGAAATCATTATAAATTATACACGTTTCTACCCTAAAAATCTATTAAATTTTTATGTGATTATGAACAGATTTTTAGGGTAGAAACATGTATAATTTATACTGATTTAAGAAAATATAGGTCTAGGGTTCTTAGAACAAAATCTTGATTTGGGGGTCAAATAACGATCCGTTTTAGCTGAAATTTTGCATGCGAATTTATTTTATCATGGATAAACATAATCTGAAAGAAAATTCGAATTTGGTGGCTCGGGATGACGTTTTGACCCAATTTTCGAGTCGAAACTAAATATAGTAATATGGGCGTCATTAGATTTGTATTCTTATGAGGATTATGTATTTGATAGATTGAAAGCACTTAGAAGCTTTATGAAAGAGGAAGACTCAAGTCCCGAAGTAATTGCTCGATTATTTGAGGCAAGTGAATTTCTAAACCTTTATTAAGTGTATAGAATCGTGTATTTCCTTGTGGTATGTGTTGGGATGTAATGGGACTTGGTGATGGTTTGATTTGTCCATATAGAATAATTCTAGTGATGAAAAAAGGGTAGTAAAAGGCAATGTGATTAATTATTGGTGTGTGATGTGTTGAGAATGGTTTGAAAGGCTTATTGATTAATTGTTGATGTTGTATCACGATTGTGTTGTTGTGAATTGTGCATTGTTATGAAAGATGGTCATCTCCTCATTATTTGTGTGAACATGTCATTTGCATTGGTTTTGAGACATGATTGTGATAAGTGTTATGTGAATTGAGGGAGAATAAGAAATTAAAGAGGATGTACCATTTCGAAGGACGTGTCGTGCACCGCGACAGATACTATATTTCGAGGGACGTGTCACACGCCGCGATGGATTCTATTATAGAGGGACGTGTCGCACGCCGCAATGGATGCATGGGCAAATATGTCCCCCATGGATCTCGGACTGAGAGACAGCGGGTGTGTATAGGTCAGACATGCATCACTATACTTGACATTGCATTTCATTGCATTGCACATCTTTATCATTGGTGAACTTGATCTTGTGAGTGCCTTAATGTGGAACTTGTGCTTGATGAATATTGAGTTTGTTGTTGAGGATATGTAATTGTTAAAGTGTTGTTGTTGAGCTGGTGGGCTATGTAAATAGTGAACTGTTAGGTTGGACTGGTTTTATGCAGGTTGTAGTTGTGGAGGTTCTATTAGGGTGGTAAAGAGTACCCATATTCTATTTCCCTTAGCTTGTGTTTAGAAATTTACTTGTTGAGTACCGTGTGGTTTGGTACTCACCCCTTACTTCTACATTTTTGTAGGTTACGATCCCGGATCTTTGTGATACTTTCTATTCTCTTCTTTTTTCGAGGCTTCCTATGAAAATTTGTCATCTCAGCGGACATTCTTTCTCTTATTTATGATCTTGCTCTATTCTAGAAACAATGTCATTTGAGACTTGTATTTTTTTTTTCTTTGAATCAATTATAACACATTAAAGGCTTGTACACGTGACAACCAGGTATTGGGGGTTTTATTAAGTTGACTTAGTTATCCATACTTGTGATATTTTAAGATTTCAATGTCTTACTTCCGCATAGTTTGTGATATTTGGGTTTTAGGCTGACTTGTAGAGTGCCATCATATCCATTTTTGGGTCGTGACAAATGATATCAGAGCCCCAGGTTCATAGGTCTTACGTGTATACAAGCCGAGTTGAAATAGAGTCGAGAATCGGTATGGAGACGTATGTACTTATCTTCGAGAGGCTATGGTGACTTTTAGGAAAAATCTTCACTTCTTGAATCTCTATTGTGCATCCTTTGTCCGTTCTGATTTTTATCGCTTCATTCCATTCTCTCTCCACTTATGTGATGACTCGTGTGTAGTTCCTCATGCGAGTAGTTGGTGTAGTGTATGGATTGGAGGTTAGATTTGGTTCAGAATGTTCAACAATTTGAAAGGGTTAATGTAAGGTGATGGCTCGATGATGCATTTTGAGGATATTCGAATGATGAGTTTTAACAATGGTTTGAAGGACTTCATGAACGTGTTATCTTTTTCAGGTTAGTTACCCCATTAGCGGGAATAGTACTTTTGTGGTATAGGCAATATCTGGAGTGGTTTGACAATTGGAAGTGGAGTAATTAAAGGTATGGCTAGATAATGAACATTGTAACTTTGGAAAATACAGTTAGTAAAGTTGTCATAACATGTATGGATGGCTTAGCGAATGATGAGAATGATGTTGTGCCAATTGAGGTCAGCATCTCTACTAAGATTTCATAAATTGAGTGTATACCTAAAAGGGTTGTTACATAGGTTATTTTATCTGCACAAGTTGCAAAATATTCAGTTTCGCATCAGAGATGTGGAAGTACTCTGGAATTTGAACATTGAATCTTGGGAGCACAGGGCTAATTTTTTGGTACCAAAATTGTCTCCAGCTAGCTGATATACACTCTAATTAACCCCAAAAAAGAATCAAACAGGAATGGGAAGAAAAAGAAGTATAGAAGGGAACCCCCTTAACTTCATCACCCCATAACTTAGAAGTATATCAGTATGATGAACATCACAAGAATATGCAATAACAAATGATAATTTTATGGGATGGAAACACAAACACTATTTTTATTCTCAACCAACAGAAAGGAAATAAATAGAGCTTACTCCAACTTCTGGGTCTTCAATTTTCATATCTTCACAAAATGTTCGTGCAAATTCTTCAGGATCACTCTCAAAATTGTTCATGTCCTGAAATTATTTTATTTCTCTTTGTATTAGTTAGCAACAAATGAGGCAGAGTAGTTGCTAATTTGATCACAGTCCTTACCAAAGCAAGATAGATGAAGAATGAGACATCCAACAACTTACCCAGAAAAAGTGGTCCTTGATAACTGTGTGATTTACTCGGAGATCCAGCTGGATGAGCCCGGAAAAGAAAGGGAAATAGATAAATACAAGTACCTAATTCTAATGATGAACCCTCGGCAGTTGAGACCACCAAAGACAGTAAGATAGGTCTCTTTCACAGTAATTTTCTTTTGGGATGAATAATCTTTCAACATAATGTCATCAATATGAACAAAAAACAAATGTGACAAACCTTGATAGGAACAACTTTCTCGCCAGTGTGCATATCTTGTCCTTCGTATGACCGAAATTCTGTCAACTGTGACTACAAAATTGGAAGTGGAGAAGCCAATAAGACTTAAGTTGCAGGAAACAACAGAAAAAAAAGCATGTACCCTAAGCAGCCATTTTACAACAGAGATCACCAGACACTAGAGCAATACCAATTTGTTATCCAGAAAAAGGAATAGCAGATATGAAGGGATTTTTTTAAGATTGGTAAACAGGAAACAGCCAGAAAATAAAATTTTATAGCCAAAGGACATAAGGGAAAATATTGTTGAATCATATTTATAGCCAGAGGACCTACATACTATGCCACAAGTGAATCTAGATGAAAGTTCCTACATCAATGGAAGAATACAGTTGAGGTTTCTCCAAAATTTAGTGTTCTGTAATACTCTAAAGACTAACGTTAACATCTTATGAACAGCCTTTTGGTCATTTATCCAGATCTGCCTAGTGAGTTACGTCACTCAACTTGCACTCCAAGTACTCTATCTTAGTCCCGCACAACCTAAACCCTAGACTCCGGAATTAGGATATATACTATTGATTATGCATAACAGTGCCACAACATTGACTAAGTTTAGCAAGGAAATTTGATTTTCCGAAATTGAATTTTATTTTGGAAAGGTGTTGTTGGAATAGATAGGGTACGGCTTTTGGAGTTACTTTTGAACATAGGACATAGATTGGTTGCTTGGAAAGTGAAGAAGATGAGATGAACTCTATGTTAGCCATTAAAACTTGCTTAAGCTTGATTTTGAAAATTTAAATTTCTGAAATTGGAATTTGTTTTGAGTGACTGTTGGACTAGATTTGGTACATCTCAGGGAGTTTGAATCTCATTTTTGGGACGATTAGTGGAGATTTGAATTAAAATTTGAGCCTACTTTGAAGTAGAAGAGAAATATAGAAGAAGATGAGATATGTATCTCTTGTGTATCCCTCTGTGAATCATTTGTGTATCCCATATACCATATGTATCAAATGAGTAGCTCCTGTGTATCCCCTATATATCGTATACCTGTGCGTGAGATACATAAATCGTAGAGAAACTTTTCAACTATGATGTTTGATTCCAAACCACCTCTGATCTTCCTTTAAATTTGTATATTGTCTCGTCTATGTGTTTTCGATGAATTCCAACCATACCCATTGAAAACAATCTTTTCTTCCCAAGGTAACTTTTCGTGGCTAAGCATGGTTAAATGATTAAATTGGCTAATTGGCAGTAAACTTCTTGTTTTTATACATCACGGTAGTTGGCTCTTTTTTGCAAGGGGAGAGTTAAACCAAGAGGGCCAATAACTTTGCCATGCAAATAAAGAGGAAAGTTCAAATTAACCACCTGATTCAATTTGTCTTACATTTGTCCTTTGCTTAGCTTTTGTTCCATAAAAGCCCCCACAACATTAATTTTGTCTCATATTTGGCCCCTCAATCAAAGGGTTATGTAGCTTAGCTCTGACATTTGCCACATTGGAGCTACAGAAACAAAACAAAGATTACCCCTAACTAGGGGTGGCAAAATGGGTAAATAATATGGGTATCCGCTCATATTACCCATTTTAAATGGGTTGGGTATCCAACTCATTTAAAAATGGGTAAAAAACGAGTAATACCCATATTATCCATTTAAAAGTGGGTAAAAAACGAGTAATACCCATATTATCCATTTAAAAGTGGGTAGTTAAATGGATAAAATGGGTAAAAGCAAACAAAAAAAAATGATAAAGGTAAGAAAGTCTTTTTTTTAACAAAAATTTATAAAAAAAAATGAAACTTTTTTTTACATTTAATTTGGGATAGAGGGGTGGGGTGGTAATTTTTTTTTAAAAAAAAATTAAAATTTTGTTAATTTTTTTTTTGGATGGGGTGTAAAGGGGGGGCTGGTAATTTTTTTTTAAAAAAATTAAAAATTTTGTTAATTTTATTTTGGGATGGGGTGTTGAGGGGGGTAGGGGGTGTGGGGGGGGGTGGTAAATTTTTTTTTTTTTTAAATTTAATTTTTTTAATGAAGTTTATTTAT
>JAJOOO010029111.1:0-16257 GCA_029582685.1 Solanum piurae
GATGCCGGACCAAGGATTTAGAGATACCTAACTTATCACTTTGCATGTGATATACTAGGAAAGGATTGCTATTACTAGGATTACTGCGTTATGAGCCTATGGGGAGCACATATACCCTAGTTACTTCTCTCAGCTTGATAACGACTAAAATTGACTTCTGATTACTGATTACTGATTACTTATTGAATCCTTACAATTGGTTTCACAAAACCCCCCCCTTTTAATTAATTGTTTTTTTATTGGAAGTACTTTGACTAGTTGGCTATAATTGTGTGTTAAAGTAAAGTCTAAACCATTTTCCTCGTGGGATCGACCCCGAGGCACAAACCACACTTTATATCTTACGGTTATACTTTCACACAATGATTCATATATACCACACTGACAATATATTTTTATCTATGAGCTATAAGTTCAAAAACATCACTTTTCTAAGTGAAACAAATAAACTTGAATAGTGCATTTTTTTTTGCGAATCATTTATCTGTCCACACAATATGACAGATTTGAATTTAAGATCCTCGTAATCATTTATAGCATTGAGTGCTACTTCATATCAAAGATTCTGTTGATGGTTATTTGATTCTATTCCATTACGACATAACTTATTGAGATGTCTTCATTTTTCATCGTTTCAGCTACCTGAACCTTCGCCAAGGTTTTATGAAGTGTTATGTGGTAGTGCTCTTTCAAAGCACTTACCTCATTATTATGACCATTTTGATAATTTGTTCCTCTCCTTCCTTAAGGAGTTTTAGTTTGGAATCGATTGGTCTATCACGCTTCTGGCATACCATAGACTATGTCCTTTAAGGACTATTATATTGGAGCATTTGCAGCTTAATTAAAATATCCTGATAGGAAATACATCTCGCAACTTATTTGCAACATTTTGCAAATGAATTATCTCTAGAACTTCAAGTTCTCATTTTTTTAACGAGAATCTAGATAATTCACCCCACACATAATTTTCAGCTGCTAATCACATCTCCCCCTAATGTTAGAAAATTTAACATTTACCCCCAACCTCACTTGGGGATTCATCTCTGTGTGTGGTGGAGCAAGAAAATCATATGTGCACACATCAAATTTTTAGATAGAAATTATTTGGTTCCTGACCCTGAACCAATTGTGATGGGAGAACCTTTCTGGATTGATGCATACATGTTAAATAAACTCATCTCATACCAAATTTTATTTGAGAGATTTGTTATCATAATCAATGGTCTAGTTATAATTGGAGGCATACAGTTTCTGCTAAATCAACCAACATTATCAACATAATTTTATAGTTTGGAACTGTGCTCTTAATTTAATAATTCTAGCCAACAACCTTAGAAAAACCAATTTGTAAGTTGATACAAATGCACATGTGACCATATCATAGATACATCTATTAAATCATAATAGTAAGCGGTCCACATGGTAGGTGAACGGACCCATATTCACCTTTCTATATGTTTCAAATAATTTCAGGGGATACAATCCCAACCTTAGTTGATACAATTATCATTTTTTCATGAGAACAAGCAATAAAAAAAATCTTGAAGAATCTTTTATTTCTTCAAACATATAGCTACATGAATTCTCAATTTCTTTTGTATCACATTTAAACCGGAATGACCAACCAATTATGCCAACTATATTTATTCTAGTAAACTTCTAGTTTACTTTTGCATGTGATTCCTTCATCATGCTCATATTTTTATTCAACAAACAAGAGAAAGACGGGTAACCTGTTATATAAATATTCATAACCCGCTTTGATTGTAGTAATATGAAGACATTTAATCTTTCAATATTTTACAGTCTCAATATAATAATTTTTTTTCAATTCCTCCGAAACTTAAAAAGGTTTTTTTGAGAGTTACTATAACCTCAATGTTATGAACTATTTTCATTTTCTGGATTGTAACAAATTAGTCCTTCCGAGACTCTTAATTAATTTTGTGTACTACCACAAATTTCACAACACCATTCTTATGGTGACCATCTCCTTCAACGAGAAAATTATTATTATTGTCATGGTTAAGATTATTACATGCAAGACTTATTTCTTGACAACCAATGACATATTTGTGTTGTCAGAAAACAACAATTATTTTGGTCATAACCACAACCTTTATAGAAAAAAATTATTTCATTCTTTTGTCCTCCAATAGTAAATAACAAAACATACCACAATATTTGTGTAGTACTCAAAGTATATGACCAAAATGACCATTTATGTCAAAAAAAAAAATCAATATATCAAACCTCCCATAGAGGTGAGAAATGGCATATATCCAACCATACATGAACATGTCCTTATCCATAACACAAGTTCAAGAAATGACCATAACTATTTGTACATGCTCCATAAGTTTTTATTAGTCATACTTTGACATTATCAAATTTATTTGACCCACCTCATCATCACTTTAAAAGTACTAAATGTAATACCACTTTGCATTTCTTTATTTTGATTGAGGATTTACAAAACTTTCAAAGTGGGTTGCACTAACTCAATGTGCCCAATAACCTTTCATACCACTTTGATTTCCAAAAATTACTTTCACATTTGAAGGACCATCTTACGAACCCATAATCTTCTTCCTTTTAATTACCACAATTGACCATTATCATTTTATCACACTCATATTCATACATTTAACCACTTGTCATTTTCAGACACATTATGTCATACTACCACATTCACATAAGAGAATGGAGCAAATCAATTGGACAAATTTCATGACTTTTATCAAGAGCATATCAATTTGCTCAGTCATTATTACATCGTCATTATATAACGTTGGGACTTGAACCCAACGTCTTACCCATACGAAGGCATTTTAGGTCATTATTTGTTGGGACCCAACCCAACATTTTATTATCATGATGCACCACGACTCTCATCATATGTATTACCCTCCTGGTACGATAGAACTTGAATCCTCCGTCTTACCCTCAATCAATGACATAATAAACCAAATATAATAGAACTCACCATTGAGCCTTAAAAAAAATATTGCCACTTTGTGATTAACATGCAAAAATAAATATAGAACAAAAGAAATACATTAAAAATATTCTCAACAAAGTATATACTAAATATCTTAAACCTGTCAAAACAAAGAGTTAAATATAGCATTATATTATATTATGTTTTGTGCACAATAATTAAGCTAGTTATTTACCATTATAAATCAAAGAATCAATTGCACACTAAGAAAATAATGATTCCAATTATACTAAAATAAAACTGCTCACTACCACTACCCTTTTTTCAATTTCCATGTGAAACCCAAAATATTTGACACACAAAACAAAATAAATTAAAATCTTATGTAATAACCAAAACAGAGAGCATAATCATAAATACAATATAAAATAAGTTTCACATACAAAAGAAAGTATATATAGTCATAGGTAAAAAAAATACACAGTAACAATAATATTAGTCATTCACCTTGTTCACAAGTAAAATATAAAATAGATTCCATAATAGTTTACCTTGTTCCCGAGAGAAAAATAAACACAATTATTTTACCTTCCTTTATTTACTTTGCTTCAATCCTGCAATGGTAACATTTGTGTTGATAACGTGTTGAAAAAACTCAAGAACAAAAGAACAATATGAAGATGAAGACAAGAGGAACAATATGAGATAACTTTCTTTCTTTCAAGTGTCCACCAAATCTTCAAGACACTACAACATGAACTCTTATGCCTCTATTTATAGTGTAACATAGACACATACAAAATGTTAGTCATAATCATGACATTAACATGAATATAATGGAGGAGGTTATGGTGGTGAAATGTTACAAGAATAATGGTCATAAATGTGGAGGTTATCTTCATAATGGAGGGAAGTAATGGAGATAATTAGTCATAGTAACTTCTTGGTGTAGTGGAAATCCATACCATATTATTTATAACACTATTCATAATATAATCCTTTTTTCCTTATTAAATATCATTCCGTTTACTTAATGAAAATTCTGAAACACTCCCTGAACCATTACTTCCAACAGTGGTATGATTTAATTGTCACTTGCATTTGATGTACACTTAAATCTATATATATATAAAAAAAAATAGATATAGACAAACCCTATCTATCGCTTAGAAAATGATTTATTTATTTCTTTTTTATAAAAAAAAAATCTTCAATGTTTAATCAATAAATTTATTTGATAAAAATAATAATAAATTCTATTATATTTATTAGTTTAATTATATCTCATGAGTTATTGTCACGACCCAACCCGCCGTGATTGGTACCCACACTAACCCTCCAGTGGAGAACCATTACTACAACCCAACCAAGCAACTTCACAAAAAACTAAGCACTTAAAGATACTGAGGCAGGCTTAAATGATAGAATAACATGGAGTTCCCATAAACTCCGAAGCTTAAATAAACAACTAAACATAACTATTGCAGAAATGCAACCCGTAGAACCTGAAAGTCAATGTACCAAAACTCTACTAACAAAAAGTCTAAGAAAAAGGGGTGCAACACCGAAACTAACATACAAATAAGTCTAACTATAAAGTCTGAAACTTGTTCACCCATTGAATCCGGTCTCGATTAGTGATCTCCTAACTGAGGTGTGTCAGTAGCCACCTGAAGATGCCCTGTATTCAAGAAAGAACGAGCACGTGCAGTATCAGTACACAACCACAGTGTACTGGTAGGATCATGCTTCCACTCCAGTAAGCACAATACAGGCAGGTAATTACAATATAGTAAACACACATATACAAAATAAACAATTCAGTTATCATTTTAGAGCAACATACAATATCCAAATATCAATGACAAGTAGACATAAACATACTAATCACAAGTAGTTCTCTCATGGAACCCACACCCAAACTATTAGTGTGTCGGAACGTGACACCTGATTCAATGTATGTGTCGGAATGTGACACCCAATCCAATATATATGTCGGAACGTGACACCCAATCCAATATATGTGTCGGAACGTGAAACCCGATCCAATCGGCACAATCACAATCACAACCACACCATAATGAATAGTACATATATAGTCACATGGTCAAGTAATAGGTTCATTGCATGTAGTTGTTCACACATAAGCATTTTATTAGGTTCAATTCTCATTTCACTATTCACATACACGCATGGATATAATAAAGCAATGAACCGGCATATATTGCACAAACAGGAAATCAAACCATCACCTACCTTGAAACCAAGCTTGAATCCTCCTAAGACACTTGAGCCTTCCCTTTCCGGATTCTTTCTACTTGTTCTTGGTCTAAAAAGTTAAATAATGCATGGGTTAATAAACAGGGCCTAATTTACCCGCATTATAACTAAAATTATCAACCCAAGGCGAAACCGAGATCCTAATGTTCAATTAGAGCTTTTCAACAACTTCAGGCCAAAACCCTCCCCCAATGATAATTACCAAAGATTCTAAGTTTTAAGAATCAAAATACGGATTAAGGGAGTAATTTCCTTACCTTTAGCGCTAGAAATTGTAGAAAACTGTCAAGAATTTCCCTGGGTCGTCTCCTAGCTCACAAGAATGAAGTTATATAGAAAATAACGATTTTGGGGTTTTTTCCCGACATAAGTCGTTACTGTCCCGCCACAGTGGGACCCAACCTACCACAACTGCCTTGCCCCACCAGCTTGCACGGAGACAAGCTCGGAATTTGAGTTCGAAGCTCCTATTTCACAACACACTTTCAAAATAGGACATTCTAAAACTACCCTTTCACACCAAGTTCAGTTTCAGGAGTTTTACTCGCCCCAAATTCAATTCCGTAAATCCGTACATGCTCCTTAACGTCTTGGCTATCCACTCATGTGATAAAATTCATAATTAAATCCCCCATTAGTTATTAGATTTTCCTAGACTTTATCTGACTCAAATTTCGTCCAAATCTGGACTAGGCTAGACATTTCCAAGTCACTACTCAAAAGTTTTCTGGCCCCAATTCTTTCCCCATTGGCTTTTCCATAACGATGGGAACAGGTCGTTACAATAGATACCATTTTACCCATCACCCATCCTCGAATGATGAACTAGGAAAAACTGGCTAAGGTAAGAGTAGAGTAATACTTGAATCATTGAATAATTGTGGATACTTGTCTCGCATGTCCTTCTCAATTTTCCAAGTAGCTTCCTCAACTGGACTATGTTTCCATTGCACTTTGATGAAATTGATCTCCTTGGTCCTCATCTTCCGGACATCGCGATCAAGAATTGCAACCGGTTCCTCCTCATACTGAAGGTATTTGTCTAACAAAATTGAGTCCCATTTTATGATGTAATCTCTGTCCTCATGATACTTCTTCAATGTGGACACATGAAACACTGGATGGACTCTAGATAGGCTAGGTGGTAACGCCAACCTATAAGCCAGTGGACCTACACAATCAAGAATCTCAAATGGCCCGATGTATCTAGGACTAAGCTTGCCCTTCTTGCCGAATCTCATCACCCCTTTCATGGGTGAAACTTTTAGAAGAACTTTCTCACCAGCCTGAAATGTCATGTCCCTTACCTTACGATCTGCATATTTTTTCTGTCGACTCTAGGTTGCTAGAAGCTTAGCTTGGACGCTTGTCACCTTATCTTGAGCATCTTTCACCAAATCAACCTCCAAAGGTTTCACATCTCCAACCTCTAACCACGATATGGGTGATCTACATCCCCTCCCATAAAGTGCCTTGAATGATTACATGTCAATGCTGGAGTGGGAACTGTTATTATAGGAGAACTCACACAAAGGTAAGAACTTATCCTAATGCCCTCCAAAGCCAATCACACATTCCCTCAACATGTCCTCTAACACTTGAATAGTTCTCTCTAACTGCCCGTCCATCTATGGATGAAAGGCTCTACTTAAAGTGAGTTGAGTGCCCAACTCCTCATGTAATTTTCCACAAAACTTGGATGTGAACTGTGTACCACGGTCTAAGATGAAATAAATGGGCACCCCATGCAGCCTCACTATCTCCTTCACATAAACGTTAGCCAACTGCTGAGCATTATAGTCTACTCTAACTAGAATGAAGTTGACGGACTTAGTCAATCTGTCAACCACTACCCAAATGGAATCAAACTTCCCCAAGGTCTTGGGAAGACCAACCACGAAATCCATAACTATCCTTTCCCACTTCCATTTAGGGATTGTCATTCGCTGAAGAAAATCTGCAGGCCTTTAGTGCTCATACTTTACCTGATAAAAGTTTTGGCACTTAGCCACAAACTCAGCTATGTCTTTCTTTATGCCAGGCCACCAATAAATTCATTTTAAGTATCGGTACATATTTGTCACACCAAGATAAATGGAATGCTGTGAACCATGAGATTCTGTCAACATCTTCTTAATCAAGTCAACCACTCGAGAAGCACAAATTCTTGTGCCTTGCCAGACAATGTCTTATGTCTCAGCTCATTCAAATTCTCATCCTTAAACTGTTTGTCCTTGATCTCCTCAATTAATGTGGGCCTAACCTCAATGTTGGCTAACACCCCACCTTTCTATGAGATGCCAGTTGTACGAACTTAGACTCCAAGGTGTAAATCTCCTTGGCCAAAGGTCGCTTGGATAAACCCAAGCAATCTAGACTACCCATACTCACCGCCTTCCGGCTTAATGTGTCTGCCACCACTTTAGCCTTACCCGGATGATACTGGATGGTAACATCACAATCCTAGAGTAACTCTATCCACCGTCGTTGTCTCAGATTTAGGTCCCTCTGAGTGAATACATGTTGTAGACTACAATGGTACGTAAACACCTCACATTTGACACCATAAAGGTAATGCCGCCAGATCTTAAAGGCAAATACTAATACGTCGGGTAGTTTTTCTTATGCACCTTCAGTTGTCGTGATGCATAAGCTATGACATTCTTATCCTGCATTAACACAGCACCCAAACCCCAATGTGAAGCATCACAATAAATAATGAAATACTTACCTTACACCGGCAGTGCCAGAATAGGTGTTGTGGTTAGAAGAGTCTTCAGCTTTTGGAATCTCTCTTCACACTTTTCAAACATTTCGAAAGGCACCTTCTTTTTTGGTCAGCCTTGTCAATTGCATGGTGATGGAAGCAATTTTTTTTACAAACCGTCGGTAGTAGCTGGTGAGCCCCATGAAACTCCTAACTTCAATCACAGAGCTCAGCCGGACCCAGTTCTTGACTGCTTCAGTCTTTTGGGGATTTACCATTACCCATTCCCTTGAAACTACACGCCCCAAAAAGGCAATTGAATCCAACTAGAATTCACACTTGGAAAATTTGGCATATAATATTTATTTCCCAAGGACACCCAAAATAATACGAAGATGGTCGGTGTGCTCTTCCTTGCTCTTAGAATAAACAAAAATATCATCAATAAAGATTATAACAAAAGAATCTAGAAATGATTTGAACACACCATTCATCAAACTCATGAAGGTTGCAGGCGTATTAGTCAACCCAAACGACATCACTAAAAACTCATAGTGCCCATAGCGGGTCCTGAATGTCATTTTTGGTACATCCTCAGGCCTAATTTATAGCTGATGGTAACCATACCTTAGGTCAATCTTAGAGAAAACCGATGCATCCTGCAACTGGTCAAACAGATCATCTATTCGAGGAAATGAATACTTATTCCGGATGGTGACCCTATTCAACTGTCGATAGTCTATGCACATCCTCATACTACCATCCTTCTTCTTAACAAACAAGACAAGAGCACCCCACAGGGAAGCATTAGGGCGGAGGAAACCTTTATCAAGAAGCTCCTGGATTTGTGTCCTAAGCTCTCTCAATTATACCGGAGCCATGCGATAAGGTGGGATGGAAATGGGGAGAGTACTTGGTTCCAAGTCAATGCAGAAATCTATATCTCTATCCGGAGGCATACCAGGAAAATTGGTAGGAAACACTTCCTTAAATTCGGACACTACAGGACCAAACTCAATAGAGGGAGACTCAACATCAACATCGATCTCCTGAATATGAGCCAAATATACCAAACACCCTATCCCCACCAGTTTCCTAGCCCGAATGAGAGATATGGCCTTAGCTGGTTTAGGTTTGTAAACCTCTTTCCCACTCTAACTTTTCCCTACCCTGGATCTCTAGAGTCAAAGACTTAGTATTACAATTAAGCACTGCATAATAGGGGGACAACCAAGTCATGCCTAAGATTATATCAAAGTCAATCATATCCAGAATAACCAAATTAGCCCATGTCTGATAACCCATAAACAGAACAAGACAAACACGATATGCATGGGTGACTATGACAGACTCTCCAACTGGGGTAGAAACATGGATGAGGGCATCAAGTACATCACAAATCGCATCAAATCCCAAGGCAAACTAAACTGACACATATGAATAAGTACAACTCGGATCAAATAAAATAGTAGCCATCCGGTCACCGACAAGAATAGTACATGTGATCAATGCATCAGGCGCCTCAGTCTTGGTCTTTCCCCGAAAGGCATAACATTGAGCCCTATCATCTTGACGGGCGACCTATTTTCCTTGCTGCACTGCTCTTCTACCTGCATTACCATTTCTCCGGCCTCCACGGCCTTGCAAATTTCCTCCTCACCCACCTTGTGGACTTCCTCTACCACTATTACCATTGTCCGTAGGTACCACACCTCTAGTCAGTTGCTGTGCGGGGTCAAACATGAGCAGATGGGGACAATCTCTTCTCATATGCCCAGGTTCTCCACAACTGTAACAACTGCGGTCAAAAGACTAGCTGCTGCCCATCGAAGGTGCGGTTCCCTGGCTATCCGAAATAAAATTCTTCTATGGAGCTCCCGAGTAACCTCTTGTAGTAGCGGGCATGGTTGACTGAATTGGTCGGGCTACAAGTGTCGGCCTACCTGAACCTCTTGAGTAGGAACTATGGAAGTTACATGTGCTCTAGGGCTTCTTAGCCAAAGCCTTGACCTGCCCATCACGTCGAACTCCTTCAACTTTCTTCACAAAGTCTATCACCTCATTAAAACTTTTTCCTGCATAGGTTATGTGAACAAAAAATACCTGTAACTTGAGGTTCAATCACTTCACGAATAGACGAATCTCTCCTCCTCAGTAGTTACCAACTGTGTAGCATATCTAGAAAATGCATGGAACTTATCCTCATAAACAGATACAGTCATACCACCCTATTCCAAAGTCATGAACTCATCTTTTTTGCGATCCCTCAAAGTCTGGGGCACATGTTTTTCAAGAAAAAAAGCATGGAACTGTTTCCAAGTGAGTAGGGGTAAGACCAACGATCTTCTTTCTACATAGGCTCTCCAGCACTGCTTAGCTTCGCCCTGAATCTGGAAAGTCATGAACTATACCCCATGCTGGTGTACAATACCTAATTTGTGAAGCCTCTCACAGTAATCCAAAATAAACTCATAGGAATCCTTACTTTCAGAACCATGAAACACAGGAGGCTTCAGCTTCAGAAACTTACTCAACATCTCATGCTCTGTACCAGTCATCAAGGGATCCAGTAGGGGGTGAAAGAAGGCATCAGTGCCTAAGGCTCCACCCACGTTGGGGACAGTAACAGTAATAGGGGATTGGCTAGGGGTTGAGCCGCTTGCACTTTGGGAAGGATTCCAGGGACGACCAATCCCTTCAGAAAAGTCATGATCTGTTGAGCTGACACTGGGTCTAAGGGAGGAATACATGTAGTCTTAGCTTGTACCTCCCCCTCTGGTCCAACATCCTTCTCATTTTCGATTTCCACATTCTCTTGTGCCTATTCTTAGGGTGCAGGCGGAGCCTCTTCCATGGGAGCATTTTCAACTAGGGTTCCACTCCTTGTGAGTGTGACCCTTCCTCGACCTCTACCCCTGCCTCGTCCGTGGCCCTTGATGCGGGCTCCTCAGCTGACTCAGTGATGGGGGCAACGGGTCTGACGCTATTGTATCATGTATTAACCATATGCAGACAGAAGAGTGAAATAAAATTAGACACCAATTTGGATAACCAAATACCAATTAGAATCAACTCATAGCACGAAGGGAGAAAAAGACAGAGATATTTCCTAAAGTCCTGCAGCCTCTCCGAGAAAAGTACGGGCGTCTCTACACCATTCTACAACACTCTAATAGACTCATTTTGGTACAATGAGATCAACGAACCTAGAGCTCTGATACCAACGAACCTAGGGCTCTGATACCAACTTTATCACGACCCAGCCCATCGTGATTGACACCCACACTAACCCTTTGGTGGGAGAACCATTACTACAACCCAACCAAGCAACTTAATGAAAAACAAAGCATTTAAAGATAGAGAAGCAAGTTTAAATGATTGAATAACATGGAGTTCCCATAAACTCCGAAGCTTAAATAAACAACTAAACATAACTATTGCGTAAATTCAACCCTTAGAACCTGAAAGTCAATGTACCAAAACTGTACTAACGACAGGTCTAAGAAAAAAAGGTACAACCCCGAAACTAACATACAAATAAGTCTAACTATAAAGTCTGAGTCTGAAAGGAATGGACTAAACAATAGAAGACCCTTGGCATCTTGGATGAACTGGCTCACCCTTGAATCTGGTCTCGATCAGTGATCTCCTAACTGAGGTCTGTTAGTAACCGCCTAAAAATGCCCTGTACTCAACAAAGAATGAGTAAATGCAGTATCAGTACACAACCACAGTGTATTGGTAGGATCATGCGGCTACTCCAGTAAGTATAATACAAGAAGGTAAATACAACATAGTAAACAGACATATACAGAATACATAATTCAGTTATCAGTTTAGAGCTACATACAATCTCCCAATATCAATGACAAGTAGAGATAAACATATTAATCACAAGTGGTTCTCTCATGCAACCCACACCCAAACTGTTAGTGTGTCGGAACGAGACACCCGATCCAATGTATGTGTTGGAACGTGACACCCTGTCCAATATTTGTGTCGGAACATGACACCAGATCCAATGTATGTGTCGGAACGTGACACTCGATCCAATCAGCACAACCACAATCACAACCACACCATAATGAATAGTACATATAGGCACATAGTCAAGTAATAGGCTCATTTCATGTAGTTGTTCACACATAAGCATTGCATTAAGTTCGATTCATATTTCACTATTCACATGCACGCATGCATACAATGAAGGAATCAGCCGACATATATCGCACAAAAGGGAAATCAAACCATCACCTACCTCAAAACCAAGCTTGAATCCTCCTAAGACACTTGAGCTTTCCCTTTCCAGATTCTTTTCGCTTGGTCTTGGTCTAAAACTGTTAAATAATGCATGAATTAATGAACTAGTCCTAATTTACCCAGATTATAACTAAAATTATCAACCCAAGGCCAAAAGCAGATCCTAAAGTTCAATTAGGGCTTTTTCCACCATCACTTTAGGCCAAAACCCTCCCCCAATGATTATTACCCAAGATTCTAAGTTCTAAGAATTGAAATACGGATTAAAGGAGTAATTTCCTTACCTTTTTATAAATCATTGAAAACTATCAAGAATCGCCCTGGGTCGTCTCCCAGCTCTCAAGAATGAAGTTTTGAAGAAAATAATAATTTTTGGGGGTTTTCCCCGACTTAAGTTGAGACTGTCCCGCCACAGCGGCCCCGCCTTGGCGGGAATAATCCCACCTCGGTAGCTTGCATGGATTCAGAAGCTCGGAATTTAAGTGGCAAGCTCCTATTTCACAACACACTTTCAAAACAAGACGTTCTAAAACTACCTTTTCTCGTCAAGTTCAGTTTTTCGAGTTCTACTTGCCTGAATTTGATTCCGTAATGTTGTACAGGACCCTTAACGTCTTGGCTACCCACTCATATGATCAAATTCATAATTAAATCCCCCATCTGTTACCATATTTCCCTAGACCTTACTTGACTCTGATTTTATTCAAATCTGGACTAAGCTAGACATTTTTAAGTCACTACTCAAAAAATTTCTGGCCCCAATTCTTTCCCATTGGCTTTTACATAACGATGAGAACAGGTCGTTACAGTTACATAGAACCTTCATCTCTTGTTTGGATGGTTGTTAAATACAATGTCTATTTGAAAATGTTATTCTATTTATATTTTATTATATCATATTATTAAATTTATTGTTATGTATTGATAAAAAAAAATATCATATTATATAGGGAAAAAGGTCTGAAATATATCTGAACTTTGACCAAAATTGCAGTAACAATCCCAAACTTTCAGCAGGACCTATTACCCCCTGCACTATTAAATAATGTATTTTAAAGATATATAAGTGTCCAGCTGGACAAGTTACTATTATTAATGATGCAATATTTATGATGTCCACGTGGGCACCTATATATCTTTAAAATACACTATTAAATAGTGTAGGGGGTAATAGGTCCTGCCTAAAGTTTGGGATTTTTACAACAATTTCGGTCAAAGCTCGGATATATTTCAAACCATTTTCTCTTTTATGTAATAATAAATTTTGTGTAATCACATATGGTATTGTTTGTCATAAAAATTGTGTGGGTGCAAGTTAAGTTAAAATTTGTAAAATAGAAATAAAGGCAAGTGAATTTGGTTTGATCTTGTTTCTTTCGTATGAGCTAATAATTAAAGAAAATAAAAATTATATTCATGAGTGAAAGTAAATACAACTAGTTAAATATCAAAATTTGAAGATAAATGATAAGAGAGATTATTTATTAACTTGTTAAAGGTGGGGAAGATGAGATGTTCTCTATTTGAGTTTATTTATAAGGAAAAATCTCTTAAATAAACGTATTAAAAGGTTTGATGCATCATTATCTTCTCTATTTTCCCTCTTATTTTACCCTTATTTATTACTTAATAATATATTATACCCTTTTACTATAAGTTTTTATAATAAATTTATTTATATATTTTGATCTCTCTATAACAACATGTAACGATCTATTTCGTCGTTATTGAAAGTACCGGTGATAAAGGTATAGGAATCTCATTCGTCATAGGGTTAGGATAATTTTTTGATATATGAGTACATTAGTTATGACTTAAGGTCATACAATTCCCTTATCACAAAGTAAGTTGAAAGTGTCCTTACCGATTTAGATTCGGGCTTTAATTTAAACTACGTTAAACTTTAAACGACAAAATTTATCTACCTATAATGAATTATGTGGCACATGATCAATTATGACCGTTTGCATCATTTGGAGTAAAGAGTAAAATGTTGTGACCGTTTTACCAGATATTGTCCGTGCTGAAAAGTTGAGGCCTCTATAGAGGGAATCAGACTGCTACAATGGGCTACACACAATTAAATGTAATTTTAGCATTAAAAGGTTATTTTACTTGTATTATACTATTATTTTAGACCAAGAACAAGCTAAAGTTTCACAAAAGGTGTCAAGGTTCGCAATAAGACTTCTACAGCTACTGCTTGGCGCCCAGGTATGTTAGAATTTCTTAACCGAGTAGTTTAGACATGATTCCAATTGCATGATATTTTGTAGTTGACGGGAGGTTTCATGTCTAGGCCTTCGGGCATGGATTTTTTATCGTTAAAGTTTGTTGTTTATTGTTGGTAAGGCAGAAAAAGATAATGACTAGGGATGGTTCTCTAGTTCTTGATTGTCATCCTTGATTTTTCTTGTTATGGTGACTTGGTGGTAATGGTAAGGTTAAGAGTTATGAAATTTTTGGGTTATAGTCATTTCTAGGACTTGTGGTAATCAAGGGGAACCTAGTGTGTACTCATAATGGGATTCAGTGTTGGACCATTATTGTTATATAGCTAATGGTTTTATGTTTCCGGTTTATGTATGCATGCATGTCCACTACTTTATACTATCATTTTTACAATGCATGTTAGTGAAACCATAGGGAGACATATGAAATTGCATCATGTAGATAATCTCATACAATCAATTAGTTATATGATTAAGGTCTGTTGTTTTCAGTAATCCACGTCGCATAACTCGGATCATTCCTCGTTGGTTTCACTTTTTCTCCTATCAAGAACCCAATTTTATTTTGTGCACCAATGTGCATCTCCATCAATTGTGACTAGAGAGAAAAGTTCATTTCATCGGGTGTTGTTTCGATTCAATTGGATGTTGGTGCTCTGATACCATGAAGAACAATAAGAATAATTTTGCTAATTGAATTCTTATGTCTATTATTCTGTAACACCTCGGATCTCCAAATGAAAAAAATCCAAGTTTTTAGAAAAACTGGTGCCAGTACCAACGGAACCACCCACGGACCTTATGGGTTTCGTCGTTAAGGTCCAACTTTTGATGGTCTCTGATCCCACCCACGGTCGACCAGTATGGTCCGTGGTTGGACCTACGGATCGTAAGTCTGACTCTAGGTGAGTGTCAATAGCCAATTAGAGGAATAATGGTGTTGGGTAAACTTCAACCGGTCATATCTTTTAGCACAAAATGAATTAGGTGGCCTATGACCTATCAAATGAAAGAAAATTGAATCCTCTTTTCAACGCCACCGAGTTTGTTAAAACCAAAGATCAGAGTAAAACGTTATGCTCATTTTTGTGAAGCCCTGTCCATCAAAGCATGAATGACGACTCCTAACGACGGTTGGTAGGTGAAACGACGGCCGGTCAGTCCTGTAGTAGATGACACTTGTCAGTTTTAAGTCAGGGTTATTTTGGTCCTTTCCCCTATGTGTTGGGAACTTAAACTACATTGTTTGACGCCCAAACTACGTCGTTTTACTCAGTTTAAGCTTAACAACCTAGTCAAACATACCAAGAACCCTCATTCCCTAAAATTCATTCAAATTAAAACAAAAAAAAAAGAAGAGAAAGAGGCATCAGTTTCTTTTAAGAACAAGCAACAATGTTCTTCAAGTTTTAACCCTAAAATCAAAGGATTTCTCTGTAGGTTTTGTCACTAGGTATGTGGGATTTCAGTGGTGGGATCCTTTCATACACTACGTCCCTAGAATTCAGTCAGTTCCTTGATTCTCCTTATCTTGTTTAGACTTAAGGTTTCTAAGACCTTGGATATTTACTGTGATTTAACTGTTGTAGTATCCTAAATTGAAATAGCTTGTTTCTTGGAATGTTTGCTTAATTCCTTGTGTAACACCCCGTATCTGAAACACACCAAAAATGCAAATTTTGAGAAGTTGCAGGTGCAACTTACGGTCACCATCCACGGACCGTAGATCAGACCACAGTCCGTGCTGGTGGTCCGTGGTTTACCACTGCAGCCCCTCCCCAGAACTCAGTCAGAAAATCGGCCAAGTCCCGACTCACGGACAGACCTACGGTCCG
>JAJOOO010029112.1:0-18993 GCA_029582685.1 Solanum piurae
GGCGAGCGAGAGTTTGAGGGAGAGAGGCGACTGTATAATTATAAGTGTATATGACGAATATATATGTATTTGCATGTGTATATACAATTTTCTCTCGCTTTATACAAACAGAAACGCAATTTATACAATTCTGTGTGTAAAGCAAGAGAGACGAGCACAGAGGGAGCGAGCGAGACAGGGAGAGTGGCGAGCGAGACAGGGAGAGTGGCGAGCGAGAGTTTGAGGGAGTGAGGCGATTGGCAAACAGTTTGCTACAGGACACAATTAAATCAAAGTGTGATTATACCATTTAATTTGAATTAATAGTTTGCCATTATGTACAATTTTCCCTTTATATTTTCTTGATAATAATAACTTGTGATTTATGAGTGTTTGTTGTGTTTATATATTTTGTTCAAATAATAAGTATGTTAGAGAAAAATCACGTAAAAGTAAAAGAGCAGTAATAAATAAATAAAAAGTACTAGTATAATTTTTAGAGACCCTAAAATTAGAGAAGAAAAGTAGAAAGGAGAAAAGCGGCTTGGTAAAGGGTGAGAACAGAAGTGTCATCTATGTTGTTGAATGCCGAGATTGAAGAGGTGTTTCTCTTTGTTTTGTATTGTAGTGAATAATAAAATCTTAATTAATTCTCAACTTTGTCCTTGTGTTTGATGTTTAGGTGTTGGATTTTGATAATTTAGTGAAGGAAAATTGGGTAGTGAAGTTTTGATATAACTGTGTCAATGGCTTCCAAACTACAACTTCATCAGAACGTTGAGGTAAGGTTTTTTGTTTTTTCATATTGAATTGCATTTGCATGTGCTTCTTTTTTCGGGTTTTTGTGAATGGCATTGCTAATTATTCAGGTGAGGAGTATTGAAAGTGGATTCCTGGGTTCATGGCACTTAGCTACTATCATTGCTTTTAATGATTTTGTTCCACAAGTTCAATACCATCACCTTCTCTCTGATGACGATGCTTCTATCAACTTGATTGAATCTGTTAAGCTTTCTCCAATTAGGCCTTTCTCACCTCCACTTCAATTTCACACATCCCTTCTATCTTATGGACAATGTGTTGATTTGTTTTATCAAGATGCTTGGTGGGAAGGAGTTATATTTGACCATCAAAATGGTGCCCTAAACCGCAGAGTTTTTTTTCCAGATATGGGTGATGAAATCAATGCTCAACTCCACAATCTACGTATAACTCAAGATTGGGATGAGGTTTCACAACAATGGAAGCCTCGTGGTACCTGGATGTTTCTTCAAATTATTCAGGAGATTGAGAATCTCCACCCCCTTTTCGTCTCACTCAAACAAATTTGGTATCAAATCCGGGAGAAGAATGGCTACCAATACCTCAAGGAATGGACATCTACTTCGGCTGATATCTGGAGGAACTTGATCAAGGATGTTGTGCATGAAAACGCCAGGTTAACCGTCAAGCATATTTTTTGTGAGTCCAACACTTCACCAGACTTTCTAGAGGGAGGTCCATTGCTAGAATTTTCACAACCCACTATTCAGGTTGAAACATATTTTGATAACTCAGCCATTGTACCTTTTATTGAAGCCATATGCAAATCAATTAGTGGGGAGATGTTGTCTATGGATCGGGATGTATCATGTCTTCAGCCTATAGAAAAACAACTTGTTTCGGAGGGTTTTGGCCCAATCTCAGAGGATTTTCCATTGAGTGGTAGTGCTTTATTTAGCTCAGTTCTGCCAAGCCAAGAAGAACAACAAGCTGTATCACCTAATGCTTCGCCAGTTTTACATCTCCCTAAAAATGAAATTTCTGCTACTTTGTCAATTACTACGAGTGAGAGACTGAACTTTGAGTCTTCCAATAAGATACATTCTAGAAAGAGGAAGCGAGTTGAGTGGATGACCATCGCCCATGTAGCTGAGCTTTGTCCTGATGCAGTTTCCGAGTACAATGATAATTATATGTCGAACCATAGGTCCCCAGAGTCCTTGCAAAAACTTAAGAAATATTTGTTTCACTTAGGATGGAAAATTGAGCAACCAAAGGATTGCAGCATCACTAGGACACGGTACATTGCTCCTGATGGAAAAATATTCCAATCACTTCGTCAAGTTTGTAAGATGTTGGAAAAGTCAGAAACTTGGGCAGAAGGCCAAAAAACATCATATGATGGTTCATCTGATGACCTCAACTTGTCTACTTGCCTGGCAAAAACAAAGACATGCAGTGAGGTGTTTGAGCTGCCATATACTTCTCAAGAACCAATCATTGATCCTGAAATCTGCCGTGAAGCTGTAATTGAATATTGTTCACTGGGATCACCAGACAATCCTGCCTATAAGAAGTTGAACAGTGGGGAAAAGAAGTTTATGATCATGAAAACTAAGAAGCACCTAGTTGCAATAGGATGGATATTTTATTATTATCGGGGAAGGAACAAGAGAGAATTGCGGTACCATTCTCCTCATGGGAAAACATTCAACACTCTTCTAGCGGCATGCAGATGGTGTATGCAGCAGTGGAAAGCTGAGGAACAGATGCCTGAATTATTTTCCCGGTCAACTGTTCTGGAATATCAGGGGAATTCGGCACCTCAAAGAACCTCATGTGAGAAGTTATCAGCGGCGACATTTTCTGTCCTGCCACATGCGAAAGAACCTGCTCAACTTAATAAAGTCACAGTTTGTGAAATCAGCAAAACAAGAAAGAAGACTAATCATGCAGGTGGCATGTTGAGAAAAGGAAATGAATCTAGATCTTCAAGAACAGTAACAGATGGTACAGAATCTCAGTCTTCAGTTGGTCTGTTGCGATCCAGTAAAAAAGCTCGGCAGGGAACACTTTCTTCTTCCTTGCATCATACACCTCGAACAGTTTTATCTTGGTTGATTGACAATAATGTGGTTCTGCCGCGTGCGAAAGTGCAGTATCGTGGGAAAAGAGATGGCCGTCCAATGGCAGAAGGGCGGATCACTCGTGCAGGGATCAAATGCAAGTGCTGCCAAAAAGTTTATGGAATCAGCAGTTTTGAGGTGCATGCTGGAAGCAGTTATCACCGACCTTCAGCAAATATATTTTTGGAAGATGGACGATCCCTTCTTGATTGTCAACTGCAGATGAAAGAAAAGGCTAGTTTAAGACACACGAGGAAGAGACCACCTTTGTTGAAGAAGCGCAGCCATTTGGGCACAAATGACTATGTGTGTTCCGTGTGCCATTATGGTGGTGAATTACTTCTGTGTGATGAATGCCCATCTTCCTTTCATACTGGTTGCCTTGGAATGAAGGTATCTCTCTCTCTCTCTCTCTATATATATATATATATATATATATATATATCGTACTTTTGTTTCTTTGTCCTCTTAAAGATCCATATTGTCGTCAAGGTATTGTCAATTTATTGGTTAGACTGAGAGAGAGAGCATTTTGCTTATTGGTTCTACACCTGGTTTGATACCAACTTAAGGTTATTGCTTAAATAGGAGATCCCAGATGGAGAGTGGTTTTGCCCATCATGCTGTTGTGAGACCTGTGGCCAGAGCAGATTTGATAAAAACAAAGACCACTTTACTGACAGCAGTCTACTTATCTGTTGTCAGTGTGATCACAAGTGTAAGTAGCTCTTTTGATAATTTTTTATGTTCCTACAACAGCTTATCTTAAGCATACAGAATTCTGTGAATGTGTGGCATTACTGATGTTGATCCTTTTTGTACAGATCATGCTCGGTGCGTGAGAAATAAGGGTCTTCAAAAGCTGGATTATTATCCTGTAGGAAGTTGGTTTTGCAATAAGAGATGTGAGCAGGTATTTGATTTCATGCCTAACACAGGAACATAAAACATTGGCATCATGAGTAGAGAGCAAAGCTACCATTTCTTGTCAATTGTCTCATTGAGAAGTTATTTCAGTGTAAAATGAAGTTCACCAGTCGGATCTTAGAAAACTTTCTTACTGATTATTCCCATGTTATCGATCCTAGGGAAATGTTAAATGCGGGAAAAGCATCATGTTGACCTGCACCAGTATCCTCTTTGTCTATTGAGTTTTACTTTTAAGAAACATTTTGTCTAAGTCAACTGAAATATCTGTTGCAGATATGTTTGGGTATCCGCCAACTTTTGGCAAAGCCAGTTATGGTGGGAATTGATAACCTCACTTGGACTTTATTGAAATACGTGAAACCTGATGATTTTGATTCGGATGCTGCTAATGATGAGTTCATCTTGGAGACTTATAGTAAACTTAGTGTCGCTCTGGATGTGATGCATGAATGCTTTGAGCCTGTCAAAGAACCTTACACAAGGAGAGATCTTATGGAAGATGTTATCTTTAATAGATGGTAATATGCAGCTTTAGAAATTCTTGAGCTATCATTGTTGAATTATGTGCAAATATTCTTGTTCAACCACATAATTTATGCAAAACAAAATTATGCATTTCATATGACACTTTCATTGTTGACACACTCTTTCATCAAAGGTTAGAGTAGACCTTACACAATTCATGAACTTAATCACTCTTGATTTTGGACTTGCCATAAATAGAAGTTTAGTTTATATTTGTAACTATAGATAACTTGGTACTCTGTATAGAAAAAATCTATAGATGACATGGTATATCTCAACTTGAGTACAGACATATGTTTTAATTATTTATGCTCTGACAAAAAGTTGTAATTCGAAATTGCAGGTCAGAGCTGCATCGCTTAAATTTTCAGGGTTTCTATACTGTGCTTCTGGAAAGAAATGATGAAGTTATTTCAGTAGCAACTGTAAGGTATCCAACCATTATATATTAGTATTATTCATTCAAGTGAAGTTTTCTCTACTTTTTATTTCAGTAAATTCTCTTTAAAATTAGATGAACAATGTGATTGAATTTTATCGATAGTAAGCTAACAATTTTCATGCTCATAGGGTTTATGGAGAAAAGGTAGCCGAGGTTCCTCTTGTAGCAACAAGATTTCAGTACCGCCGACTTGGAATGTGTCGCATCTTAATGAATGAGCTTGAAAAGGTATGCAAATCTACTTTCTTTCATTTACCTTCTTCAGGGAGAGGAAGGAAGAGTTGTTGCTGAGGATGTACATAATGTATGTTTTTAAAAGATCCCCAATAATTACTTTATTAAACAGGGATGTTCTGTTCATGAAAGCTATAATTTGTAGGAGATATCTTTGAGTTTTTATTTCTTAGTCATGTGCTTCTTTCCTTCCATGGTTATAATATTAACATTTTCGAGGCTATGCATTTGAGTCGACTGTTGGGACATCAGCTTGTTCTCCTTATCAGAAGTATAAACATGCATTTTTATAGGAGAAAAACCTTTGGACATGGTTATTTTGGCTCTCTAGATATCATATAAGCAGCACTCTTAGGGCTCTTTATTTTTGGCTTCAATGCTCAGTTATGCCACATCGATGTCAAGTTCTGGTTACCTATCGAAACAGAAGGACTTCAATTCTTGTTAGAATAAGTGATGATATGAGGCACATATATGACAGTGAGAATTGCAATGATCCTGATAGCTATGGCTATTTATTTGGTTTTATTTCTTTCTCGTGATACCGAAACAAAATATTAAACCTTTTAATTTCTCATAGTCAGCTGCTACATAGGTGGGGAATAGCGGATTATGATGAACATGCTTTGACATAGATTGAATATGCTTGTCATCTGATCTGCTTTTTCTTTCAACTAAAGCTATTTTGTTCTTCTTTCCAGAAACTCATGGAATTAGGAGTTGAGAGGCTAGTTTTGCCTGCTGTCCCCACCGTGCTAAACACATGGACCACTTCATTTGGTTTCTCAATGGTGAAAGAATCTCAGAGGTTAAACTTCTTGAATTACACTTTCCTTGATTTCCAGGGTACAATATTGTGTCAGAAACTTCTCCAGAATATCCCTCCAGAGGTATCAAGTGAATCGACAGGTATGCAAAACTCTTCATTTACTGTGGACGGAGATGGAAATTTGATATGGATGGACTAAAACTTCATTTTTATCCAGAAGCTTATCAAACTCAATTTGACCACATAAACAGCAAGGAGAATGTTGAGTTGGATGGAAACAGTGCGCTTTCTGAGGTCTTCCAAGCTGAGCAAATTGAGGAGAGTGAAATTGTGGACCAAGGATCTACAGAGTATGTTTCCCCTTTGATTTCTGTTTTCTAAGGACTGAAGAAGGTAATCAGGGAGATATAACATTCAAATCATGCAGAACATAACATGAAAATTGTAATATGACTTTGATAACCTATTCAAGCTTGATAATTATGTCTTTAGGAGACTATAACAACAACATACCAAGTGCATAGGTAGAGAGGCTGTTTCCGAAAGACCCTCGGTTCAAGTGCATCCAACGCAAGTAACAGTAGAAGAAAACAATGAAGAAAGCACAACAGTAAATACGAAAAGCAGTGTAGTTCCTACAAGAAGGAACAATACCACAACAAATAGTGTGATCGAAACACAACACACAATATATGATGTAATATAACAAAGGCAAGACAACACTCTACCTCTATTAACCTTCTACCCTAATACACGATTTCCACTCTTTCCTATCTAGGGTCATGTCCTCAGTGATATGAAGTTGGTCCATATCCTATCTAATCACCTCTTCCCAATATTTTTCGGCCTACCTCTACCCCTCCTCGTACCCCCTATGACCAACCTCTCGCACCTCCTCACCGGGGTGTCAGTGCACCTCCTCTTGAGTCTTCACATGCCCAATCCATCTCAGTCTCGCTTTTCTCATCTTGTCTGCACAGGGGCCTCTCCCACCTTCTCTCGAGTAACCTCATTCCTAATCTTGTCGCTCCTAGTGTGCCCACACATCCATCTCAACATCCTCATCTCCGCAACACGCATCTTCTGAACATGTGAGTTTTTGACTGGCCAGCACTCCACCCTATACAACAATGATGGTCTAACCACCGCTCTGTAGAACTTCCTTTAAGTTTAGGTGGTACATTTTTATCACAGAAGACTCTAGAGTCAAGCGTGCATCTCATCCAAGCCGTGCCAATGCGATCATCGTCGATGTCCCCACTTCCCTGGATCATGGGCCCAAGATATTTAAAACTCTCTTGGGAATAGTCTGTGTGACAAGCCTTACTCCCCGTCTGCTTCATCCAACGCAACACTGAATTTGCACTCCAAATTTTCCGTTTTGGTCCCGCTCAACCTGAACTCTTTGGAGTTTAGAGTTTGTCTCCAAACCTCAAAACTAGCATTAACTCTGTCCCGTGTCTCATCAATCAATACAATGTTGTCCGCAAATAACATACTCCATGGAACCTCCTCCTGAATAGACCGTGTCAACTCATCCATCACCAAGGCGATTAGGGAAGGGCTAGAACTGATCCCTGGTGCAGCCCCATCTCAACTGGGAAGTGCTCCGAGTCTCTATGTCTTAAGGAGACTGATCATTCTAATCACATATTAATGTGTCTCAGCTAATCCTCTTCTGCAGTATAAGGTGAGGGTAGGGGCATGTTTTATTGGGCTTGAAATTACTGTGTATGAGATGTGAAAGATTCAAATTTCTATTAATTGAGTATAAACCACAATTTGTCTGTAGGTGAGGATGCCTTTAGGCTTTAGTTTCCAATATGTAGAAAAAACTATGTTTTACGCATTTAAGTAGGATTTATCTCAGTGAAACAATTTTTATTTCGTTGGTGTTATTTCTTTGTTTTACTGTAATACTCAAGAAACATGGTCAGTCAGGGATTCATACCCAGCATGTATGGGATCGAGGCGTAATTGTTGATGTTGCAGATTTGGAGTACTACTCAAATAGTTTTGATTAGGCTCACTGCAAGAAAATTTATCAAGTGTTGAATTTGGTCATGTCTAATGTTCTATTGGTGAGATTTCACATATTACAACTTAAGAGAAGATGACGTAGAAAGCAAATTGAATGACTCTTGCCTTTTTTAATTCTCACTTAAGGGATGAGCAGATTTCTGGTATGCATCATTTAATGTTTTTGCTTAAAATGTTGATGAAGTATGCTGCTTGAGGGCAAATGGTCTTTCAACATGCTCATTGAGATGATGTTTGCCCCAACCAAGGTGTATTTACCAGCTCACTTAGCAAGGGAATTCAAACCTGCTTCCAGAAACCTAACTAAACAGTGCAAAAGATCCTGTTTAGAATGTCATCTGATTAGCACAAACCACCACAATGCCCCTAACCAATCCACAGTATGAATAGGAGGCACTAAACTGTGTACTTAGCTTGTATCATCATGTTAACTTTGGCACGGTCTCTTCATTTTTCGTTGTCAAATTACGGTACATTCTGCTTAAGGAATAAGGAAGTCTCTTGTGTGTATCATTTAATATTCTTGCTTAAGAAGTGTATGAGGTATTAGCTTGAGAAAAGTGGTCTATCAACCTGCTCATTGAGATGATGTATACCCAACAAAGGGTGTAAAAATTGTTGTTATTTTACTGGTTCACAAAAGGGTTTCTTTAGGACTACATGTGGATCAAGAATATCGTAGCAATTGCCAACTTGAAAGGCTTGATATTCTTGATTCTTCTTCTTGGTGAGAGAGTACATCTGAGTTATAGGTGTCGGAAATAAAAAGTTATTTTGCAGAATTAGAAGCTCTAAAGTCGAGCCTTCTTCTAAAGACCTCACAAGAACTTTGCAGCGGATCCTGTTAGAATGTCATATTAACCCCACCCCCAACCACTAGAGTGTGTAAAGAAGGAACAAAGATGTGAACTTAGCTTGTCTGGCGATTTCTTCATTTTCAATTTCGCTTCAGATAGGTGAAGAAAAACTCAATTTGGCAAATATAGTGGTTAAAAAGAGTTCTCAAGTGAGTTTGCTCCATAGGTAACACACAGACACAATGATTAGGTGGTGAATCATAGATACTAGCAGGTACACCCATAGGATGGTGCATAAACTTTCGGATGCAAGATCAGAGAGTTGGATTTACTCCCTCATTGTCTTTGTGTTATATGTCTATTCGTTGAAGAGCCAGGGATAGTGGATTAGAAAATTTAGCAAATGAACATCTTACTTATTGATCTATTTTATTGTATGAGAAAGTTGGGTTGCGGAGGCTGCCTGTAGTTAGTTATATTTTAGGCTGTTCAGTCTTTATTGTCCTTGGAACAGTGAACACGTTTAGGATCCAAATGCGCACTTAGAAATTGATTGTGTTCTTGTGTCCAAACCATGGCAATTTCTTTCCCAGCTGATAAAACTTAACTGTTGTACTATTTGTCAGTGCACCTGGAGGATGTGAAAGCAATAATACTGATGCTCCAGCTCCTTTCATTATTGTGGTAACTTTCCTTTGCTCTGAACATTGTCTCAGCAGATTTTCTTACTTAGATCCTCATGCCAAGTATTATTGTTTGTGGTCTTTGAACAGGCGAACCAACAAGCTCATCTTGGCTGCCAGGATGAAACTAGTCTGCAGTACCGAGCTGAAGTTACTGATAGTAAGGTCTTAGAAAAAACAGGTGTTGTTCAATACATATGTTACAAGCGGAGAGAAAAGATATCAGCCTGTGGAAGCTAAGCTGGTTTTGGAAGGAGTAGCTATCTAGTAAGCTCTGGTAAAATATTAGAAAAAGAAGAAACAAGGATGGCCAAATACTTTTGCTTTGTTAACCTTATGTTTTCCTTGTTAAAGGAGGGAAGCTAGTGGTGTATATGTTCATGTACAGTTATCTCTAGGGACATAAATATTTTCTAATCCTAAAAGTACAAATGTATAGAACCACAGTCCACGGCTTGCAAGTATTCACTGTCACTCTGCAAATGTATCTCTAGTCTTTATTTGTTGATTTGAAAATTTTATTCACATGTATGATCATAAAATCAATTAGGAAATTAAATTTTTGGATCAGTCTAATTTGAATATTATATCATGTGCATGCGCTGAAGTTTCAATAATTCAAGGGTTATGACTTGTTTCTTATTAAATTTTGATATGATCAATGATTACTTGAAAGTTGTAAAAGATGATTATTGATGTATAATACGTTTCAAAGTTGCAAGTGATTTTAAATTATGAGCAACCACTATTCCATTGGGTTCAAGTGAAGTAGTAAAAATTGAAAAAATATCTAGGGTAGGGTAAAATATGCAAGAATGTGATCAAACTATTTCCATTCATTAAAATAAAAGTTAGTAGATACTATAGCCTCTTTTTATGTCGAATATGAATTATGTATATTTGAATGTGGAAGGGTAGGACACAAAAATATCTGCTCTCCTTTTATGAGTCAAGATGATAAAATAGAAAAAGTCTACATAGCTAGTGACAATCATCATAATTATATATATGACCATGTTTAATTTACTAAGGAAAAAACAATCAACCTATCAAACTCAAAGAACAATATAAACAACAAAAGACTAGGAAAGGTGATTTATACACATCTCAATCACCAAAATAACTTCATTTGAGTTTTGATTATTGTCTCTACAAGTCTTAGTCTTTTTTAATGGGATAGGATCTTCAAGAATATAGTTGATGATATAGGGAGACTTTAATGATTTTAGTATATTGGAAGACATAATGACATGCCTTGTAATAAAAGAAGAAGCCAAAATGAAAACTCACTTAGAGTAACAACAACGCTGAACTAATTAACAAACAAGTTAGATATGAGAGAGCATTGAAATGATTATTTTCCAAAAATTTCTCATCTTCTACAAACATGCTTCCATCATTCTCCAATTGTCATAGATTTGGAAGGAAAACACTCCGCCATGATATTAAACACATCATTCGAATATATGTGTGTTTCAATTAAAGATACTATAACAAGGCCCTTAGAGATCTCTAAAGAAGAAATACACAAAGCAACACTACCAATAGAACTCGTCCTGTTCCTTTGAATAGACAAGTATGTTAGGACCGAAAATATTAGGGTGTCATGCAGAAGCTAGCAAAGCAAACATCGAAAGACCACGAGTAAGAAGACAAGCGAGAAAGACTTAACGTGGTTCGGTCAACCGACCTACATCCACAAAGGAGATGAGCAATTCACTATATAAATATGAGAGTACAAAATATAGAGAGAAATAACCCCAACCAATTCACTCGGGATACAAGGAGGTTCACACAAGTGATAACGTATTGCTTGTGTGTCCCACAAATTCTCCCCCCTAATCAAAACTCTCAAAGCCCCTAGGACTACATTGTGAATGTTGATTAAGTTAGAAGGAACGCACCTCTATTTATAGAGTCCTAAATATTTTCCTGCAAGAAAAAGACTTGCCAATCCTAAACCTTTTCCTAAAAAGAAACTCTATTTATGGTAAGAAAATCAGGGCAATTAATACCCAACAAATCTTCCCCTTGTCCTGAATTTCTGACAAAATAAATTCATCCACCTTCTTCACATAATCTGCAGCAGCTTGCATCTCCTCTTCATAATCTCCTTTGCAAAATCTATGTCTCCACACAGAGACCTCTCTGAAACAATTTCTCCAACGAATATCTTCATTAGTGTCAAATGGATTGCGGCTAGAACTACACCCGCCAAGATGAACACCCAATTTTTGACTTGGTTCAACCATCAATTATTGAACCACTTAACCTGGCTCCATCATTGAACCATTGAACTTGGTTCTGATACCAAGGACCGGAAATATTAGGGTGTCATGCGGAGGCTAGCAAATCAAACCTCGAAATATCATGAGTAAGAAGACAAACGAGAAATATACCAAAAGACACAAAGATTTAACGTGGTTCGTTCAACCGACCTACATCCTCAAAGGAGATGGGAAATTCACTATATAAAAATGAGAGTACAAAATATAGAGAGAAATAACCTCAACTTATTCACTCGTAATACTAGGAGGTTCACACAAGTGATAATGTATTACTTGTGTCCCACAAATTCTCCCCCCTAACCAAAACTCTCAAAGCCCCTAGAACTACATTGTGAATGCTGATTAAGTTAGAAGGAACACGCCTCTATTTATAGAGTCCTTATTCTTTTCCTACAAGAAAAAAACTTGCAAATCCTAAACATTTTCCTAAAAGAAAAACCTATTTATGGTAAGAAACTCATGTCAATTAATAGCCAACAAAGTAGACTATTGAAGAAAAAAAAAGATTGAGACTTTTTACATATGCACCAGATTTCCATGACAAGGAACTGATAAAGCTTATTAGGAAAGCTACCATAAACATTCAAAAGGAATTAGTTTCAAAGGAGTCAAGGAAGCCCCATCACATCAATAAGAGAAAGACTATGTCAAAGTTCTAGGCAAGTCTTGAACAAAATCTAACTTGGATTGAAGACAACGACAAAATAGAGTCCTCAGAGACAGTGTTCACAAGTATATACCAAGAGTCCCATCAAGTTTTATCCATATAGTTCTTTAGTTTTTAATAACTAATTCTTGGTGTAGGATATTGATTTCATTATTTTATTTTATATTGTAGTGGGTACTGTATTGAGTTGTGAAGGGAGAAATAAAGTATTAAGAGTGTAGAGAAGACGTGATTTAAGGGAACAGTTTCTTAGGTGTTACAAGGACAGTTCTCAAATTATAGTGAAGAGTTGGACCATGGTTTTTGAATCCTAAGGGAAGCAATTTAAATATGTGTGTTGATTTACTTTACACAATTTATCTTATAGAATAGTTTATCAAAGAAGCTACTTCTTTAAGGGTTTAGGACGCAACCAAACTAATGCCATAACAACTTCATATGATATGCCCCTCTTGTAGCATCTTCAATCTTTATGAGCTCTTGATGTGCATCTTCCCCTTAATTATTGAAAATATCCTCTTAAAAACCAGCTCCTTTAATTTGTTGTTCAACACTTACAACATCATGTTGATACAACAAGCTCCCTACACAAGATTTGTTAGCTCCCCCATGATTTCATAAAGATATATCATCTGTTCCCTGACTTAAGCAACTTTCAGCCTCTTCTATATATCTTGTACAAGTATCTGGAGAAAATTCTATAAACTTACTTAACTAACTACATGAATAAGCTTTAATATTTTCGAACACAACTACCTAAGACTCCAATCGTTTCAGCTTAATTAAATGATAGGCATTATTAAGCCCTATTTTTGGTTTTACAGTCTTGGTAGAATGTATGTTATGTGCTAAAGTTTGTTTTTTATTTTTATGCTCTTTTTCCCATGAAGTCTAGCAATTTCTATTTTTAGAGTACCATTCTAAATAGTGATGAATTTCATCATTCTAATGCACCTAACAAGTTTATCCTCAAATAAAAATAACTAAGTCGGTTCAAGGAGACTATCCTTCTGAAAAACACCAAAAATAAAAATTGAGGAACCCAACATACATTAATAAGAAAAAATAATACAACATGCATATCTAACAAGATATCAAAAGATGCAATATATCAATTCAGCCCAAAACATTCAAATAGAAATCTAAAATCTAATTGTCTTAACAACTCCAAAACACAATAATCAAAATGAATACAACTCAATAATGAAAATTATACAGGAAAATGAGAGAGGGGCATACCTCTATGACTTCTAGAAATGCAATACAAGAGAAATATATTTCCTCCACCCCACACTTGGAACAATGCACTATCCTCAGTGCTTAAATCAGTACAAAATGGAATGTGGAGAAAAGAGAAAAAATCAACTCCCTGGTCTACTGATGCTCTGTGTAAGAGTCATCCTCATCCTCTCCATCAGACTCAAATATGAGTCATTCTGTGATATCTCCACATCGGTGGAGATGTAATCATCCACCGGGTCCTTGATGCCTGGGCCTTTACGAGATAGCCTTTGTGTACTGTCATTAAGTAGACAGTCCTCATTTTGCTGTTGCATCTATGGCTCTATAGGTGGGAGGCCTTCAAAACTTTTCTCTAGCATAACTATGTTATACATAGTGAAATGGTAGCTAAATGTCTGAGAATTGCATTCAATAATAGTCGGTATAGGTCCATGATAAGTGTCGGGCTTCTTCTATTTTGTCACGTTCATACCCCTCATGTTCCGAGGAGGTGTGTAGTCAACTTTCTCCTCTATATCATGGCTTCTCAAGAAGACGGTAAGTAGTGTGACAAAAATATATCTTGGCCTTTATGTATCTCGGCCCTTTTTATCATCGACCACAACACTTTCCACACGTTTATGGGCTCACTTATTATCAACATATAAATAAGGAACATCCTATCTCGGTTGATATGTATCCCAGGAATGAGACAACTACATACTATCTTCAACCACACTGTCTTCTCTATTCAAATGAGCTAAACGGAACATATGTTGCCTCTCAAGTAGCACTTGATTTAACATTGCAACGTGGAGAAGGTTGGCTTAGTCAGGTGTAGTCTACTCCTAATATCTAGGATTTCCGATATTGCCTTTATGAACTTGACATTAAACTCACGTTCATGTCTAGTTATGTCATTTATTACCTTTGGGACTTCCTCCTTAGACATGTTGTTCAAGTTTTCACCTGCTACGATTTTTGGTTCATCAGATCAAGTGCCTTTCAAAATGTATCCAATAATGACACCTATGATGGTGTCATGAAGCCCATGATCTTGCCGTGCCAATAAATCTCTAATATTATCCATGCTTCAGATAAAATCTCTTCATCGAACTTTCCAAATTACAAGATGCTATTGACTATCATCGTTTGCCCAACCACTAAACTCCACTCATAAAAAACATGTGGATATGATGAGTGGTAGATTTACACTAATTTGAAGCCTCTTTTGTTCAACAATTAGTGTCGTTAATGCCTAATTATATCCTATTTTGATGATATTTTGATGATTTGCAGCTATGAAGGCTAAAGGACAAGGCAAAAATGAATACATGAAAAAAGTATAAACTCCACAATGAGAGTCACCTAACCAAAAGGGAAGATTGCCCAAAGGGCCTGCCCTTACCCAATGTGACAGTGCTCATAATTGAAGATATTCGAGGCAGGTCGGTGAACTAAAAGTGAAACGGCGACTCGCCGAAGTTGAAGGGTGAATAAGATGACCATCCCCAAAGGTGACAAGACTTGGATAAAAAATGAAGGCTTAAAAGGTGAACAAAGGTGGTAATCAGCAATCCGCCGAATGTGAAAGGCAGACTTGAACAAGTTCGCCAACTGAGGTTCAAACTCTTGAAGCCTGAAGTAAAAGAAAGGCGAGCTAAGGAACATACGGTGATCCACCGATCGTGTTTGGCGAACCCGAAAAATGTTGCTGAGTTTGTCACGCAGTGAATTTTGGGCCAAATTTTTGGAAACTATAAATAGCCCAAAGGAGAGAGAAAATAGTGAGATTTTTTGGAGTGCTTATTAGAGAGATCATTTTGCAGAGAATAGTTTTTGTGATTGAGAGTTTGTATGAGACTTCTTACCTTGTGAAAAACATCTTTAGTTTTGGGGTTTTATATTTCATTCTTGAAATTGACAATTGAAAGTTGAAATCAAAGTGGGTATTGATTATAATTGCTTAATTTCATCACATCCATGACTGTTGATACGTCCCAATTTACACTTCACTTAAGAAGTATAAAATGGTTGAAGTCAATTATAGAAATCAACAAGAGTTGAGATCGGTCCCATAGAAAATGCAGAAGAAATAAGTCTACTAGTTCTTATGTTCCGTTGTGGTTGTTATTTCCAGATATAAAAATGCTTATAGTAAATTTGACTTGGTGATAAGGTAACAAAATTGTAACTAGAATCCAATAGTAACAGTGACAAGTGACAAGTGACAGGTAACATTTTCAAGATTTTGATTATCAATTACAATAAATTAGGATTGTGTTCCCCATGACATTGGAATAAAACTCAGATTTCTCACAAATAACGGTTGTTCGATTCAAGGCATGCATTACTAGAAAGTTAAGAACACCTAAACGTTTTTCATCCCTATTAGGTGAATATCACTCATCACTCAAAAGAATATGAAAAACCGACCAAACCTAAGTGAATCGAACCAATTTATGTTATTTTTTCAATAAAATCGTGGACTTTTATTTAAGTGTATAGCCGTCCCGAACAATTGGGATGATTTTTTAAATTTATGAAAAATTTCTAAATCAAACCGAATAACCTTACATGTATGTAAATATATTTTATATATTAACAATATGTTATATTTAATATATAAATATATCTAATAATAATTTTTGAATATAAATATAACATAGGTCCTAGGGCTCTAGTGACTTGACAACTTTGAGTCTTTGCTCTTTAATTGACATTTACTTAATTAAGTTTAAAATTAAAAGATACTGTAACAGATACTCTATCAAATAATACAACAAAATCTATGCAAACACTCCTATTAAATGTTTAAGATCAAACAATATGGCAACAAGGTTTTACATTTTTATCTTCTTGATGAAGAATTAAAGTTTTCTTCAAGAACATATTTACGAAAGAAATATTTTAATAGTAATATATTTTGAGGTGATATTTTAAAAGTAAAAAAATAATAATAAAAAATTAACAGAACCGTACCAATACCGAAGATAAACTGATATGATTGCGATGATTTTAAAAATAAAATTTTGGTTATATATTATAAAATAACTGCAAAATTGGAATGGTATAATTTTAAAAAAATAACCAACCGAACCGTACCATTGACACCCCTAACTTCTTATGTTCTGGCACTTCATGCATTTTTTTGAATGGAAGGAACCTTGTATTCAGAAACAAGAAAATATTTTTTCAACTGTGAAAATAACTCATGGGAGTGGGAAATTTACAAAAATTTAGGTGTCTTCTAATGTATTAATTTCCCACTGTACAATCAATTAACACAAAAATGAAAGAAGAAAATGCTAATTATCTGATTTTACAGCATACATTTTGTCAACTCTCTCTTGAATAACGACTGGTCTCCTCTGCAACTTTCGACCACTCTTGTCCAATTCTCTCCGTATAAGCCACCTGTTACATTCATGGGAAAGCAGAGAATTTACTCTTTCAATATTTTCAAAGCATAGTGAAATCCACTATGTAGAAAGAGTATCAGATACATATTAGCTTAAGGAAGAAAAATAAAGTAGTTCTCAGTTCCTAATGTTGGTAATTCATCAGAAGCAATAGTAAGAGTCCCAAATATTAGCTAAAGAAAGAAAAGGAGTGAAAATCTCAATTAAAAGCAAGGACATTATCTAAAGTGATCCAGGGAACCAGTCAATCTGCTAGGGCTAAAGCTAATCAGTTAAGTTTCTTTTACCATTTTAGTAGAAACAGATGATGCATTTCCAAAACTCCAGAGAGATCATAGGTCTCCTGACACGTCTTCAGACAACTTCCCCCGTATGAATTTAAAGCCCACCTCACCCGCTTTAAGGACATCAATCATCATAGGGCGTAAATATTACGTATATCTGAGATTCTATTTTAACAAAGAACATAAGCATTCAGAGTCGACTGCTACAACAATGGGCTTATGTAATGCAATGGCTTGAAAAGAAGCAAATTTGATCATCCTGCAAAGTTCTTGGTTCGCATATAGACATGTGCCTCATCAGGTGAGGTTCTCGTATCATCCTAAAATCCTTAGTCTCAATGTGTTTCTCCATGATTGTAGCTTTGCATTGACTGGATAAGGGGGTAGTAGGTGGCATGCTATGTAAAATATTAAGTTTCTTTGATTTGAATTTTTAAAACTATTAATTATATTCCGTACCCATAAGTATCTCAAATAAAAATCTATATAAGTGCTGTCTCTTTTGTCTGCTGGGATTCCAGAAGTTGGGCCTCATAACTCGAAGCAAATTTACCAAAGGGGGAGTCTTTTGACAGCATCGTCGGAGAGGTAAACACACAAGAGCAAGTGACTTTTCTTGTAGAATTCACAAACCAGTCTGAGGAGGTGGAATTCGTTGATGCAATAACAATTACAGATGAGGAGAGACCAAATACTCCTCCCAACGTCTCTCAATCAGGCATACAAATTATGGATGGAGTGGAAGCAGAAACCTGGAATGTGGTGGAGACAGAACCTGTTGAGAATATGTCTCAGGATATTTCAGAATAAATCAGTTAGCTACTTTTAGGATTTTAAAATTATTTTATTAGAGTCCTATGTGACTTAAATTTAGGAGTTAGTTCTTTTATTTGTTATTTAAATTTAACTGATAAGTTAGTAGCATATTTTTCTATTTTTAGTTAGGAATTATATCTATAAATGTATGTCTCTAAATTATTAATAAAATAATTCCCTTTGATAATACTGCAGTATTTTCTCTCTCAAAATCTTTCTCTGTTATTTTCTTTATTAAAAAACCAACAATTGGTATCTAGAGCTTTCTTCTTGAGGGACCTGTGAGTAGAAAAATGGATTCCGAAAATAGTTTTCACTAATGACTCCTCCTATTTTTGATGGTGAGAATTATCAACTATGGGCTGTGAGAATGGAAACTTACTTGGAGGCTCTTGATCTTTGGGAAGCCGTGGAAGAGGATTATGAAATTAATCCACTGCCAAATAATCTCACCGTGGCCCAAATCAAGAGTCACAAGGAAAAGAAAACCATTAAATCCAAAGCAACTTTGTTTGCTGCTGTTTCGACAACTGTTTTCACAAAAATCATGACTCTCACATCACCAAAAGATATTTGGAATTATCTGAAGAAAGAATATGCTGGAGATGAAAGAATACGAGGAATGAAGGTATTAAATTTAATGAGGAAATTCGAATTGCAGGGAATGAAAGAGTCAGAAATAGTCAAGGAATACTCTGACAGATTGCTTGGTATTGTCAACAAGGTAAGATTACTAGGCACTGAATTTAAAGACACAAGAATTGTTGAAAAAGTTCTTGTTACCGTGCCCGAAAGATATGAAGCATGTATAACTACCTTGGAAAACACACAAGATCTGTCCAAAATTACCTTGGCAGAATTGTTAAATTCTTTGCAGGCACAGGAACAAAGGAGGCAAGATGGTATGGTCGAAGGAGCACTAGTAGCCAGCCACAAAACTCAAAGCAAGGGTAAATTTTTGAAAAATTACCCACCTTGTCAGCACTGTGGCAAAATTGGACATCCTCC